>CAUYLG010048278.1:0-29706 GCA_963573385.1 Cacajao melanocephalus | reverse complement strand
CGTTGTCGCGGCCCCCCGGGTGTTGGGAGCTGCCCCTGTGTGCTTTTCGGGGGTCTGTGGACTTTTGGTTGTTGCTGGTGGGGGCTCTTTCGTGGGGGTGGGGGCCGATTGTTGGGGGTGGGGGCTGATTCCTGCGGGTGGGGGCCCATTCCTGCGGGTGGGGGCTGATTCCTGTGGGTGGGGGCTGATTCCTGCGGGTGGGGGCCCATTCCTGTGGGTGGGGGCTGATTCCTGCAGGTGGCGGCTGATTCTGCTTGGAGCTGCTCAGTCCTGGCACCCAGGGTGGCAGTGCAAGCTCGTCCAGTCAGGGCCGAATGCTCCCGTCACCCTGAAACCCTGTTTCCCCTGAAGTATCCGATGAGCCAGCTCCCCACACGGTCAGTCCCCAGTGGTCTTGAGCGGGACAGTGAGCGGAGGGCAAGTGAGCAGCGTGCCCTCTGCTAGCCTTGAGCTGGAAATGGTGGAAATCCTTTTGACTCACGTACTAAAGGAACACAAATCTGAACACAAGAACCCGAAACTGCCAGGCGCCGGCCTCGGCCGCCCTGCCCAGCTCTGCAGCCAGCTTCTGTCTGCGGCCGAATCAGAAGCGAGAATGTGAAGTGGGGGGTGGCGTGGAGGAGGCCCTGGGGTTACCTGTGTCCAGGTCTGCTGCCCTCAGGCAGGGGCTGTGATCACGGCTCGAGACCCTCTGAGACTGCCAGGCTCATCCAGCCGGTGCCCATGGGCCCCGGGCGGGGCCGTGTGTGCAGGGCAAAAACGCAGGGAGCCTATCGGCGCTGCTGTGATCACAACTGTCGCGCAGACCTGCCACCTCTGCGCCCCAGGCCTTCCGCAGTCCTGGTGACAGCCCCACTCCATTACAGCTCCCGCCTAATTAGGGCAATTAAAATGAAAGTAATCAACACGGAGTAATGGGAAATCTCTTAATAAAGCTCCCCCACTGCGTTACCCACACAGGCCCTGGGCCCTGGTGAAAGTCGTGGAGCTGAAGAACTAGGCCAGGCAGTCCCGGCCCTGCTGACCCCCTGCCCTGTACCCTCAGACTTGACCCTGACTGCTCTGCCCATGCCGCAGGGGCTCCACACCCTCCCTAAAGGGCAGGCAGGGCACATCTCAAGAGGCTCAGCCAACGAGGAAATCAGGGACACCGCCCCCCCAAGGTCCCCACCCCCAGCAGGCACCCCCACCCCCCCTTCCTTGAGCCCCGCAGAGGAGCCAGCGTTGGCCTGGTGTCCGGGCACCTGGGCATCCTGAACTGGGAGGGACCTCTCTCAGGGACGTGCCTCCCATCCCCCCACGCATGCCTGCCATCCAGGGCAGCTGCCGGCGCTGAGGTCTCAGCTTTGGGGACCCCAGACTGCCTCCAGCCACCCCACTCAGCCTCTCTGCTCCTGGGGCGTGGGCTGAGGGCAGGGTTTCCTAAAATAGTCTGGATGCTGCTACCCGTTCCTCAGCAACAAGCAGGTTGTCCCTGGGCAGCAGGCTCAGGTCGGCTCCCAGAGCTGCCTCTGGGCCTCAACCCGGTGATGGGGAGGGGCGTGCCCATGGCTCACGTGCCCTCCACTCCCTAGGGCACAGCTGGCTCAGCTGGTGCAGGCAGGACAGGGCTGCCAGGGCTTCTCAGAAGGAAGAAGGCCAAGGGGAATGGGCTGGCCGTGCACAAAAGGTCCAGGCCCAGCTGCCAGCGCAGGGAGCAGCCTGTGGGGAGGGGCCCCAGGACCAGGTGACAGGGACCTGCAGGAAGAGGAGGGAGGCTGGATGGTGAGGGGCCCAGAGCAGCCGGCGCCTGAGTGCACTGGTGGGCAGGCAACCCCCACCTCCCTCCAGGAAGCGCCCTCCTCACCTGTGGGAGAGGAGGCTGAGGGCACCGTGGCAGGGCAGCAGGGTCGAGGTAGGTGGGGGACTGTACCCCACAGGTGCCCAGAGGTGCCCTCTCCCCCACCACCCCCATGACCTCAGGGTTCTCTGCTCTGAGGCGGCCCATTGGAGGCTGGCAGGGGCAGGGGGCGGGGGAGGGGGAGGCGGGACCGAGGCCTGGTCACTTCTGGCCACAGTAGGGCGCTGCAGGACAGCCAGGAGACCTGCAGGTGTTGACGCTCTCCCGGGAAACCGCGGGCTGTGCCTTCCCCAACCCGCACGCAGCGGTCTCCGGAGCCCTACCCAGGCCTGGGCCGTCCAGCCGGCCACATCCCTCCATCCCCCACCACCCACGAGGGAACCTGGGCCCGCAGGGCAGTGTGAGTGTGTCCGTGGGTCCGAGAGCGGATGCTGGGGCTACGTGTTTCACGAGGGAAGAAAGCGCCACACAGAACTAGTTCTTCAGGTCAGGAGGCCTCGGGAGGGGGAAGAGGGGAGTACCAGGGGCTGGCCCTGGAACCTCAACCCCGACCCAAGGGCCTGGCAGGTGCACTGGGCATCCCCCTCAAATGGCCCAGGTGTGAGAGTGAGCAGGGGTGTGGCCCTGAGTCCAGCTGAGAGGGCAGCCTGGACTGACAGGGGGTGCGCCTTCCTAGGGGCTCAGGGTTGGGAGGGGCCGAGGGTGGGGCTGGCCCTGACCCTTCAGGCCACCACCATCCTCCCACCATAGGCACTCAGGGGTCAGGAATTCTGAGAGGGAATGAGCCAGGCAGGGCCGCTGTCCCGTTCCTCAGCAGAGGAGGAGGCTGAGGCCCCAGATGTGAACAGTAGGAGGCAGCCCCAGCCCAGGATGCCCCCAGTTTTCACCCAGTGGGGGCTCAGTGGGAAGGGGTGGAGGTTGAGGCTGGGCGCGGGGAGCCGCAGGGAGGTGAACTGGCTGCCCTCTGTGTAGTCACCATGCTCCCTCACCCCCAGGTACGGTGAAGACGGGACATGGGCCCATCAGGAACCCAGGCGTGATGTCGGCCCAGGAGCTGGTGGCCTGCCTCTGCCGGGAGGGGGCGCAGTACCTGGCGCTGGGGGAGCCACCCCTGGCCACCGCTTTCTTCCTGGCTGCATTCAGCTGCCACGCCCCCTCGGCCGTGCGGAGCGTGCGCACTGCCCTGGCCCAGGCTCAGGGGGCACCGGTGGTGGCCACCCTGGAGGCCTGGTGCCGCGGGGACAGTCAGATCCCCACCATCCACTGGGACGGCATGGCAGTGGTCTCCCTGACAGGGTCGCTGGCTTCCGCCTTCCTGGGCGCCCTCTGCCCGGACCACCCGGCCGCCGTCCTGCACCTGCTGGCCGGTCTGCTGGCCCGCGGGCGCCACGAGGAGGTGGTACAGCGCTGCAGCGCCCTGCTGGACTCTCACTCCCAGCAAGTCCTGGAGCTGCAGCTGACGCGCGCCCTGGCCTGGGTCCTGTCCGGAGCACGGGTTGGAGACGGTGTGGCTGCCTACCTCCAGGCCTTTGCCTCCAGCGCCAACAGGACAGTGGCTTTCATTCGCACCCACCAGCAGCCCTACCTCCCCGTGCTGCTCAGCGCCCTCCAGGACTACCTGTCGGGGCACCTGGGGGCTGGGCACAGTGCCGGCCAGCAGGAGACCAGCGGCCAGCGACTCTTGGCAGCTCTGGACCCCAGGGGCACCCGCAGTGACACCGTGTCCCCTGAAGCTCTGCTCCACAGCGGCAGGTATGAGGACTCCCTGGCGGCCTGCAGCCAGACCCTGAAGGCCCACGCCACCGGCAGCGGACCCCAAGGTAGGAGAGCGGCGTGGCCCTGCATAGCCAGGATGAAAGCTGCCCCGCCACCCCTCCCCACGTGGTTACGTCCTGCCGTGATGGGGTGAGGCTGGGCTGGGGCTGAGGCACCTCGGTGACAAGATGGTCAAGCCCTGCCCCTTTGGTGCACCCAAAGACGCACACAAAATGCACCCTTTAAGAAATGGGGCGTGCAAGGTGCTGCTCCAGCCAGCGATCAGGGAAGGCTTCTCAGAGGAGGGGTCACTCAGGCTGAGACTGAGGGTTCCAGGCAGCAGAAGCAAATGTGCCAGTTCCTGAAGGGAGCAAGAGTTTGGGCTGTCCCTGCCACTGCAGGGCCAGGGTGGCTGTCGGAGGGAAGGGGAAGGGGACAGGCTGCTGAAGATGGCAGCTGTGGGGCTCCATCCTCCTGGCCTCCCAAGGCCCTTAGACGTCACCCTCAGCGCAGTGAGGCTAAGCTGTGGAGCCAGGTGCTCTGAGCTGCATTGTTTTAAATTTATTTACTTTTTTATTTATTTTTGAGACAAAGTTTCGCTCTTATTGCCCAGGCTGGAGTGCAGTGGTGCAATCTCAGCTCACTGAAACCTCCATCTCCCAGGTTCAAGAGATTCTCCTGCCTCAGCCTCCCAAGTAGCTGGGATTACAGGCACCTGCCACCACGCCCAGCTAATTTTTGTATTTTTAGTAGAGACGGGGTTTCACCATGTTGGCCATGCTGGTCTCAAACTCCTGACCTCAGGTGATCCCCCAACCTTAGCCCCGCAAAGTGCTGGGATTACTGGCCTCTGAGCTGCATTTTTAAACTTTCCTCTGGCTGCCGTGTGCAGAATGTGCCAAAGGAGACAGAGTGAGGACAGGACCTGCTGGAAGACTGAGAGGCTGGGGTTCTGGGAGGCTGGGAGGCTGGGGGACTGAGGGGCTAAGAGGTTTAGAGGCTGGGAGGCTTGAAGGCTGGGTGGCTGAGAGGCTGGGAGGCCGGGAGGCTGGGACAGCGGCTCAGGAGAGAGATGACGGAATTCAGATGAGGGAGAAAGAACTGCAGAGAACGCATGGGCCTGAGAGTTAGAAGAGGCCAGACTGTGGGTAGACTTGATGGTGGAGGGAGGCATAGAGAAGGGGGGTCAGGAATGTTTTCTAAGAGTTCATCCTGAGCCACTGAACTGCGGAGGGAAGTAGATGGGAAAAGGGGTGTCGGAGGTTTAGACTTCCCCAGATTGAGACACTGCTCCTGCCCGTTCCCTTCACTGGCTCCTCCTTCTGGAGGAGCACCCAGGACCACAGCCCAGCCTCCCACCAGCACCCCCCAGGGAGGCCACTGGAAGCTCGTCTGTGTCTGCTGTGGCTCTGGTGTGTACGGGGACATCTGCCCTAAGTATTGTGCATCCACTAAACCCAGGTCAAGGGAGTCCCCATATCGCCACCGTCAGCACAAGCATGGCTTACGACAAGAAGTGAACAAATGAATTTTCCTATAACAGACTTTTTACAAATGTAGTTTCCTGCAACAAATGACCTTCCATCTGGAGGTTACTTTCCAAAGTCCTTGGGAACATCGCACAGACCAGTGGTTCCATTTGTGCGGCTGTGACAGATGCATGGGCTGGGTGATCCGTAACGAGGAGAAACGAATGAGCCCCAGTTCTGGAGGCTGAAAGTCCAAGACCAAGCCCCAGCAGGCTTGTGGATTCGGACTCTGAGATGGCACCTTGAATGCTTGCATCCTCACTTGGCAGAAGGCAGAAGAGCAAAGAGGCGAAAGGGGCCAAACTTGTGTTAATCCCACCCACAAGGGCAGAGCCCTCCTGGCCTAGCCACCTTCAAAGCTCCCACCTGTCAATACCATTACAATGGTGGTTAGACGTCACCATGAGTTTTGGAGGGGACAAACATTCAAACCATAGCAAAACCCTTCTGTAATTTGGGAAATTTCCCTTTTTAGTAAGTGTACACGCAGGGACACATGATGTGTGAGGACAAGATACAGAATAAATACCACTTGCACTCAAGGCAGCTGCTAAGTACACGTCCAGGTACCATGGCTCCCTGCACGCTTGTCTCCTAAAGGACTGGCAGCCACTTCCGGCTTGTCCAAGTACTTCATTAAGAGCTGCTGGGAAACGTGGGGAAGCACAGCCATGATTCCTGTGTTCCTCCCAGCAAAGCCAGGCTCTGTTCTCCGTACAGAATCCGGCATGGCCTTGTGCCTTGCTATGACCAGTAGCATATGGTAGAAGTGATGGCTTCTGGAGCTAAAGCCTCAGAGGCCCCACAGCTTCCGCCTTCACCTTGGAATGATACCAGGGCCATGTAAGAAGGCTGGAATCATGACCAGTGAGGAAACACACAGACAGAGGCTCAGCTGGCAGCCATCACCAAGGCCCCAGACACATACGTGAGGCCACCTTAGATTCTCTCATCCAGTAAAGTCACTGCATGGCTGCAGCCACAGGAGTGACCCCAGGTGAGACCAACAGAAGAACTGTCCAGCTTAGCCCAGCCCAAACTGAAGGATAATTATGGCCAAATATAAATGCTTGGATTTTCCTTTTTGAGACAGGGTCTCACTCTGTCTCCCAGGCTGGGGTACAGCGGTGCGATCATGGCTCACTGCAACCTCAATCTCCCAGGCTCAAGCCATCCTCTTGACTCAGCCTCCCAAGTAGCTGGGACTACAGGCACATGCCACCATAACTGGCTAATTTTTTTATTTGCTTTTTGTAGAGATGGTGTGTCGCTATGTTGCCCAGTCTTAATTGTTGTTTTAAGCCACTTAGTTTTACAATGGATGATTACGCAGCAATAGTTAGCTGAAATAACTGCTGACTAGGTCAAAACATCCATTTTTGATGCATATTTTAGCCAAAATCTGGCCAAATAACGTGGGACTTGAAATTTTATGTTTCCATAAGTATATAATTCACTACATTAATTAGTGGAATAAAGAAGAACATATTATCATTGCAGTAGATTCAGAAAAAGTGTTTTATAATATTTAACATCCGGCTGGGCACGGTGGCTCACACCTGTAATCCCAGCACTTTGGGAGGCCGAGGCGGGCAGATCACCTGAGGTCAGAAGTTCGAGACCAGTTTGGCCAACATGCTGAAACCCCATCTCTATAAAAATAATAATAATTTTTAAAATAAAAAAATTATATTTAACATTCCCAGAATTTTAGCAATCAAGAAACAGAACAAAACTTACTTAATTGAAAAAGATAATATCTGTCCAAAACCTACCAGAAATATTATACTTGCTCGTGACAATTCAGAAGCCTTCCATTTAAAATCAACAACAAGGAGGCTATGCACTCTCCCAGTTACTCATCATTGTGCTAGAGATCCTAGCCAATGCAATAAGGTAAGAAAACAAAACAGAACATGTAAGACCAGAAAGGAAGCCACAACACTGTCATTATTCCAGGCAGTATGATTAGCTATGTATACAGAAACTCCAAAGAAGCAACAAACAGGTATTAGACACAGCAGCAAAATTTAACAAGATATGCAAATATTGTTTATAAATACCAGCAACAAATAGATGCTCTGTGGCTTTAAAATATACCATTTACCACAGCAACAGAAAAATGATTAAGTTCAAAGAGTCACATGACTTTATGGAAAAAGTATAAAACTTTATTAAAAGACAATAAAGAATACTTATAGCCATGCCTCAGTGGCTCACGCCTGTAATCCCAGCACTTTGGGAGGCTGAAACAGGAGGATCCCTTGAGCTCAGAAGTCTGAGACCGGTCTGGGCAACATAGTGGGACGTGGTCTCTACAAAAAATGTTAAAAATACAAAAAAAAAAAGTATCCAGGCATGTGGTGCATACCTGTGAGGCTGAGGTGGGAGGATCTCTTGAGCTTGGGAGATGGAGGCTGCAGTGAGCTGTGATCACATTACCGCACTCCAGCCCAGGCAACAGCAAGACCCTGTATCAAAAAAGAAAGACTATCTATGTAAATGGAGAGATATTCACTGTCCACAGAAGAAAAAGGAGGAGGAGGAGGAGGGGAAGGGAGAGGTGGGGGAGTGGGGAGGTGAGACGGGGAATAAGAGGAAAAGGAGAAGCAGAAGTTGGAGAAAGAAGAGGGGGCGGTAGAAGGATTTGCTCTGCCAGTTAATACGAAGGTGTATTAATCAATATAGAAGTTTATTGACTTCAGGGACAGATGGAAAGACCAATAAAATGAATCAGAAAGCTCAGAATCGGACCCGCATCGATCTAAAGCTTAACGGGTGACAGAATGAGGGTTGCAAATCTATAGGGAAGGAAAAGGAGCGTTATTCAGTGGAGGGTGCTGATTTCCTACCTCCCACCTTGAGAAAAAGTGAATTCCAGGTGGGAACTGCTGCACTTCACAGTCTCTAAAAGAAGGTATCTGAGAATGCCATTAAGATTTCTACGTACAGGTGGGCGTCCTAAGACACAAAACAAGGAATCAATAAAGAAAAAATTGGCACATCTGATTAAATTAAATTTTAAAACCTCTATTTTGCCCATAACTATGGAAACTGAAAGGATAGCCTGCAAAAAGAGAAAAATGCTTGCAAAATATACAATGAGCAAATAAATTAGTATGCAGAGTATTTGAAGAACTCCTACATATCAATAAGAAAAAAAAATTCAATACAAGACTTGGCAAAAGCATTCCCCCAAAGAAGAAACACAGATGGCTAATAAAACATGTGAACAATATTCAGCACCATCGTAATGAGAGAAATGCAAAATTAAAACAATGAGAAACCATTTTCCACCCACCAGATTGGAGAAAAATTTTAATAAGTGAACCTCGCTAGTCATCAGGAAAATGGAAATTAAAACGATAATGTGATAGCATTTACATTCCCCACCAGCTAGTCAAACATTTTCTATCTAACAATAGATCTGGCTTCCAGTCATTGTGGAATAGCTTGCCTACATGTCCCACAGATGACAATTATAAAAGTTGGACAAAATATACAAAGTGACCATTTGAAGGCCTGGATTAGTAACCACATGCAGGCAGAAGCCAGCAGTTGACCCTTGAACAATGGTGGTGTGTGAGGTGAGATGTGCACCCCCGAAGCTCTTTGCCTAAGGGGGCTCCACAATCTGTGAGTCATGGGTCAGCAGATGCTGAAGTTCTCGTAGCTTGAGGTATCATAGGACAGTTTGGGGCTGCGAAAAGTGAATGGAAAGTTAGATGAGAAATCCGGAAAAGGAGGGAGCCACAGAACAGGTGTGGCCCCAAATCTGTGTATTAAATCTACTTAAATCTTCACCCCAGTGAACTGCACATACAGGCGAAAGGCTGGGTGGGCTGCAAGAGCAGCCGCTGGAAGCTGCAAAAAACAAATGGAGACTTTGGTGCTGCCACCAAAAAGCAACGGAATTTGGAGTTTAAACCCAGCCAACTTCGCTGCCACTAAAACAACACTCAGCCCTCTTCAGAGGAACGTAACTGAATCCAAAGTCTCTACAAAGTGTCCATCATGCCTGGTGTGCAGGAAGAAGCTACTATTCACGCAAAGGGACAGGAAAATAAAATGTGAGCTACAGTCGAAAGAAAAAGAAATCCCTAGAAACTGACTTCAGCATGATCCACATGCTGGAATTAGCAGACTAAGGACATGAAAGGGACCAGGTAAATATAGTCAAGGACTAAAGGAAAACATGGTCCTAAGGACTGAACTGACGTGGAATCTTCATAGATAAATGGAAAGCATAAAAAGGAACAGGCTGGGCATGGTTTTTCATAAGAAGGAGTCTCAGCACTTTGGGAGGCTGAGGCGGGAGGATCACTTAAGCCCAGGAGTTCAAGACCACCCTGGGTGACAAAGTGAGACTCCATCTCTACAAAAAATTCAACAGTTAGCTGGGTATGGTGGTGCATGCCTGTAGTCCCAGCTGCACTGGAGACTGAGCCCAGGAGGTCAAGGTTACAGTAAGCCATGTTTGCACCAATGCACTCCAGCCTGAATGACAAAGCAAAACCCTGTCTCAAAAAAAAAAACAAAAAACAAACAAAAAAACCATATGGTAAATCTAGAGTTGAAAAATGCAATAATTGAAATGAAAATATCAGAGACAGCAGAAGAGTCGGTGAACTTGAAGACAGAATAGAAATTACTCGATATGAAGAACAGAAGAAAAATAAACTGAGGCTGGGTGACCTGCAGACAATATCAAGAGGTCTGGTGTGTAACTGGAATCTCAGAAAGAGAGGTGAGACCACCCTTTCCCGTGGGAAGGTAAATAGCACCCCCATCACCCCCAGGCCCCAAGTGTTCTCCCCTGGTTGCAGCTCCCTGGAATCCATGAGCTACTACTGCAAAGATCAGGGGTAGTGTTGTGTTCAAGGGTCAGTAACTGACAGGAAAGGCTCAACGTGTCCTTTACTTTGACCACCAGGACTAGGCAGGGTGACCTGTGGCTGCTTGCCTGGCTGGTCTCCAGGCCCCAGGCGCCTTCTGCACTGGACTCTGCGCTTACCTCAAAGGCAGCAGGGCAGGGACAGCAGCGGCTTTGCTTCCGCACCTGTGTGGTATTTGTCCTCTCCAGGATCCTGTTTGAATGCAATGGATTGTTGCTCTTGTGGCTATTGCATGGGGTTATAAGGAAAAGCTGTTAGAAAATTCTGAAGCACTCGGTGCAAAAAGCACTGAAGCAGAGGTTGGGAGATCTGGGATGCACCCGAAGAACCTCCCCACCTGTGGCAGGTGGATGCACCCCGAGAACTTCCCCAACTGTAAAAATAAGGGGGGGGCCATGACCGGAAGCTCCGCCCAGCACTGAGTGTTCCCCGACTTTCTCAATGGCTTGTGAGCCCTGCCTGGGGTCCTTTTTGGGATGTTGCGGCTCCACTTCCTTTACCAATCAGAAAGCCCCATTGACGTTTGCTCAGACACGAACTGTAACAAAGGGGTGAGGGCGGGTGTGCAACGAGGGTCCTGGGGGAGTTGAGATGGAGATGCTGCTGCCCCTGAGCTCACTGACCCACAGGATGCACCAGGCCCCCTCCAGGCACTGGATGTAGGTGAATCCGTATCCTTCCTGCGCGTGGATCATTATAACCCATTATCGTGCAGACCACGGAACAGACGCATGAGATTCCATAAATGCCAGGTCCACCCTCAGTAAGTGCCAGCGCTGGGTCCCCACTTGGCCCAAAGAAGGCAAGAAACAAAATGCCCAGGAGTCAATGGTCGCTGCAAAGGTCATAGAGTCAGAGCCTCAGCTCTGCCGGGGAAGTGGAGAGGCACTGATTCCCAGAAAAGGAAACTCAACCCTAAAACCCATTATTTAAAAGTCAGGCAGGGGGAAAGCCGTTGTGACTAAATTTGGTTTGCCCTGAGCGGTGGGAGTGACCCCGAGCTCACCCTGAGAGCAGTGTCGTCGCTGGCAGGCAGGGCAGCTGCCCCTCGCCACTTGCCCAGCACGGTTCTCACCCTGCTCCATCACTAATGGGCCTCGGGCCTCCTGCCAACTCGTGTCCCGGCAGTGCCATGCCCAGGGCCACCCGGGGACTGGAGGGAGATGCCGGGGGCAGGAGGAGTCATGGACCCCGGAGTCCAAGTCCCGGACCTGGTGGGGGCCTGCAGGTGGCACCCCCGGGAAGCCGGGCCCCAGGCGGGACCCACGCGTCTGCTTCTCTCGGCAGGTGAGCGCCGGGCCGCCCTGCTGGTCACCCGCGCGGCCTCGGCCTTCTTCCTGGACGGCCGGGCGCAGGAGGCGCTTCGGGACCTGCAGGAGGCCTTTCGCGAGAGCCCTTCCGCAGCGCGCAGGCAGCTCCAGGCCGTGTTCTCCGCCCGGGACCAGGAGCGCGTCCGGGCTCAAGTGCAGGAGGCCGCAGACGTGGGCTTCGCCCGCTTCCAGGAAGCCGTGCGGAACCATCCCGAGCTCCGCGAGGACGCGGGCCGGGAGCTGCTGACCCCGGTGATCCGCGCGCTCCGCGTCTTGCTTCGCCTGGCGCCTGCCAGGGCGCGACCCGAGCTGGGAATCCGCCTCGCTGAGTGCCTGCTGCTGGCTGGGGACGCGGCGAGCGCCCGGGCGCTGTGCGAGCGCCTGCTGCGGCCCCCGCGCCCCGAGGACCCTGCTGGGGACCGTGCGGGGGACCGCGCGCCCCTTCTGGCCCTGCGTGGCTTCTGCGCGCTACACACCGGCGACTCGCGGCGCGCTCTGGAGGACTTCCAGGCGGTCGTGGAGCAGGGCGCGCCGCACCTGGGTGGCTGCGTGCGCGCGCTGTGCGGCCGCGGGCTGCTGCGGGTGCTGGCGGGCAGCGCGTTCCTGGGCACGCTGGACTATGTCACCGCCTGCAGGCTGCGGCCCGAGGATGCGCTGCTGGCCGCCAAGGCCTTGGTGCCCTGGAACCAGCGGGGGCTGCTGCTGGCCGTGCTGCGGGAGGAGGCGCGCGGGATGCTGCTGCGATCGCCGCGCCTCAGACCGTCCAGGGCGCAGGGCCGCCGCCAGAGGGAGGCCGTGGAGACCGCGCAGGAGGGGTGAGGACCTGCCGGGCGGGCGCGCTGGGGCTGCCGTTTCTTGTTGGTCTCCTTCGAGGCAGCGAGGGATGCGTTTCCTCCTGTTTTACTGGGGAATGACCGAAGGCAGAGTGGCAGTGACCTCCTGGGCATCCAAGGCAGGGCCAGCTCCGCGTGTCCTTGTAGGGGCTGCAGTCCCGAAATGCAAAAGGAACATTCGAACCTGCGACCCACATTTCCTTCCAGGCTTTTCGTTTCATGCATGTAAATAGCTCAACAGCTTGAGTCTGGCGGAACACGCAGTTCCTGCGCTTTTTCTACGCAGTAGGTCAGGACAATTCCCTTCGTGGCTAAATGTGTTTCGGGCAGCACCGCCCCTACCTGCACCCCGGCCGCGACTCCTGCCAGCAGCCTGGGGATTGTGTGGGTGTGTTTGTTTTGTTTTTTGTTTTTTGAAATGGATCCTCGCTGTGTCTCCCAGGCTGGAGCGCAGAGGTGCGATCTTGCTCACTGCCACCTCCTCCTCCTGGGTTCAAGCCATTCTCCTGCCTCAGTGTCCCAAGTAGCTGGGATCACAGGCGCCCGCCACCACGCCCAGCTAATTTTTGTATTTCTAGGATGGGGTTTCACCATGTTGACCAGGATAATCTGGAACTCCTGACCCCAAGTGATCCTCCCGCCAGGGCCTCCCAAAGTTCAGGGATTACAGGCGGGAGCCCCGCGTCGGCCTTTGTTCTTGGCGGTGCTCCATTGTGGGTCATGTCCTGTCTCCAGGAAGTCCTGTCCTTAGGATGGAGACAGGCTCGCAGTTCCTGAGTCAGGGAGCGGCCACTGTAGGATCCTTGACTTCAGGAGCTGCCCTCCCCTTCGCCCCAACAATCTGACCCCGCCCATCCCCCCCCACCCCTGATGCCCATTTTGCAAATTCTTTTTTTTTATTTTACTTTAGGTTCTGGGGTACATGTGCAGGTCATGCAGGGTTGTTGCACAGGTGTATACATAACCAGGTGGTTTGCTGGCTCTATTCCCCCTTTGACTGTACCTGGCATTTCTCCCCATTTTATCCCTCCCCACCCTCCCCCAATTTTGCAAATTCTTTGCCAGTGCAAAGCCCAGCAGGTGACCCCCAGCTGCTCTGATTTCACCCTCTAACTGCTGGGAAGTCGCAGGAGGGGATTCAGGAAAGTTAAAAGCACTGAGACTGGGGTTCTTGGGGTGCATCATTGATGTCAGCCTCCACCCCAAGGCGTGCGCACTCACACACACACACACCACAGACACACACACACCACAGACACACATACCACACACACCACACAACATGCAACACACACAACACAGACACACCACACACATACCACACACAACACACACAACACAGACACACCATACATCACACACACCAGACACAACACAAAACAACACACACACCACAGACACACCACACACACAACACACAGACACACCACACACGCACCACTCACTACACACAACACACAACATACCACACACAACAGACACACCACATGCACACAACACACACAATACACACAACATACACCACACACACCACAGACGCACCACACACACACACAAAACACACACCAGACACAACACACACGCACCACTCACTACACACAACACACAACATACCACACACAACAGACACAATACAGACACATCACACACAACACACACAACATACACCACACACACCACAGACGCACCACACACACACACAAAACACACACCAGACACAACACACAACACACACAAAAAACATACACAACACAACACACACACACACAAAACACACACCAGACACAACACACAACACACACAAAAAACATACACAACACAACACACACACACACACAACACATACAACACACACAACACACACACACACACACACAGTTCCACTGCCTCCCGGGTGTTTAATTTGCATGGCTTTGGTTTACCGGTGGTGAGGAACTTTGATCATGTGCTGGCATTTATATTCGTTCTCTGGGAATTGTCAAATTTGAGGCTCTGGCCCCACTTCCAGTGAATGTTCATTAACATTCCCGTGCAGACACAGGAGCATGCCACGTGCAGCTGTGTGTTCTCTTGTTCTGCCTACACACACACCCCCCTGGGCCCAGCAAGCCCAGATTGTTGTCTGTGTTTTTGCAGAAAGGAAACTGAGGCAGGGTCCACTCGGGGTCAGCCCTGCCACTGCCTGTCTATACCACCTCAATCCCACCTCCCACAGGGTGGGGGGATGGTGAGGGAAAGCGTGAGGGCCGCGTGCTGGGAAGGGTATCTTTGGCTTCTGGGGATGACATGGAGTGAGGGTCCCCCTAGAGGGAGCTGCCCAGGCCAGGTGCATGGAAATGGGATTTCTGCACGTCCCAATCACCTGGGCAGGTGGAGGGACTGTCAAAAGGGGCAGCCCCAAGCCGCTCTCCACACAGGGACGCCCGCGGCGTGCACCAGCTGGCCACACTGCTGATGGAGCTGGATGCAGAGGACGAGGCCTCTCGCCTCCTGGCGGCTGATGCCCTGTACCACCTGGGCTGCCTGGAGGAGGCACACAAGGTCCTGCTGGTGGCCCTTTCCCAGAGGCCCCAGGCGGCCCCTGTGCTGGTGCGGCTGGCCCTGCTGCAGCTGAGAAGGGGCTTCTTCTATGATGCCAACCAGGTGAGGAGGCCCGGGGGGTCACAGAGGACAGGTGGAACCAGGCCCAGCTGGGAGGAGGGCCCAGGCCTCCCGTGGCCCTGGCTTTGGAGCAGATGGACTGCATTCAGCCCCAGCTCTGCACCTGCTGCAGGCCCTCGCCTCTCTGACTGTCAGTCTCCTCATCTGGGTCCTGGTCCCACGGGATGTCCTGGAAGTTGGCTGGGGCAGGTCCCCGGGGCCGGCACGTCCCCGCCATGTGTAGCTGCTTTGTCATACTTACTTCCACTGAGGTTACAAAGCAGGAGGGCCAGGAACGCACCGCAGGCCGAGCTTCTCTCCAAGTCTCTCACATAGACCAGGCTTGGACGCAACCCTGCCTTGGGGTGGGTAGCAGAGGGGCCCTTCCCGCCTGCCTCCAAGACCCCCTGCTCCCAGGAAAGGCAGACCCTCACCTGCTCGGGCTGTCCCAGATTTCTGTTTGAACCGGGGTCTAAAGGTTATGCTCTGGTGGGATTCAGGCCTTGGGGCCTGGGCTGAGGACCCCGTCACGTCTTCCTCCCCCGGGACCTGGTTTGGGTACTGATCTCCTTGCCCTGCCCAGGTTCCAATGCCCTGAACCTGTGTCCTCTTGCTCAGCTTGGGGAACCCTTGTGCCCACCAGCAGCCAGCAGGGGGCAGCATTGGGCCTCCTTCAGATGGAGCTGCGGAGAGAGGAGGTTGTGGGGTGGAGATCCCGCCTTGCCCAGAGACCTGGTCCTGCTTGGCCGTGCTGGGCTTTCGCTCTCGCGTCATCTGAAGGACTCCCTGGTGCCTGCTGACCCTTCATGACCTGAAAGCTCCTTCCTCTGCTCATTTGGACCTTGCTCCAATGTGCCCACTGGGGCAGGATCTCCACCTCCATGGGACGGAAGAGACCTAGACTCGGGAACCCTGAGAGCCCCAGCCCGCCAATGCCTTGCAGCAGTCGGTAGCGGCTCAGGGCTCCCCATCCCTGCCTACACCTCTGCACCACGCTGGGGACACACAGTCCCTGCCCACTGTGGGACCCCCACCTATGGGGAGACAGAATACCCCCAAAGGCTCAAAAATGGCCATGACCACAACACACGCCCAGCCTCCTAGTGCTCAGATAGGCAGAAGCACCCAGGCTCACAGACACAGCCAAGGCTGCTGGAGGCAGCAAGGTGGGAGTGGGGGACATCCAGGTGACTGCACAGGGTGGACCCTGGGGCAGAGAGGATGGGCTGAAGAATCGCCAGGGGCATTGGCACTGGGTGAGCCCTGGGGCAGCAAGGAGGGGGCTGGGGGCGTTGGCACCAGGTGGACCCTAGGGCAGTGAGGGTGGGTGGGGGGTAGCAGGGACATCAGTATGGAGGGGTGCCCAGGGCGTTGGTGCCCAGGGCATGGGCAGTGACTGTGGCGCCCCTGCAGCTGGTGAAGAAGCTGGTCCAGTCCGGTGACACTGCCTGCCTCCAGCCCACCCTGGATGTCTTCTGCCACGAGGACCGGCAGCTGCTTCGAGGCCACTGCCACACCAGAGCCCTGGCCATCCTGCGGGCACGGCCAGTCGGGGCCAACGGCAGGGCCCACACCAGGGAAGCCATCGCCTACCTCTCTCTGGCCATCTTTGCCGCAGGTAGGAGCTGCCCACCTGCCCTTAGGGCCTAGTCCTGTGCCAGGCATGAGGGTCATGGGGAACCTCTGCCATGCTGGAGGGTGGGGACATGCATACTCCCCAGGTACAGGAGCCTCAGAACACCCACAGGGTGGACGGGGCAGGGGCCACTCACTGAGGGCATCTCACCATCAAGGTGGGTGCACCGAGGCCTAAGACCGGGCTCTGAGACCTGGGGCCTGAGCTGGGAACTGAGCTGTGCCCAGCACCCCCATGCCTGAAGGTAGAAGGGCCCCTTTCCTAGCTAATGAGGGGGAGGCGAGGTCCCTGATCCCCTCAGCCCTTCCTAGAAACAGTGACTGAGGCTCCGCCCGTGCACGCCTGGCCTCCCCACCCTGGGACACCAAGCACAGGGGTGCTGCCTGCTTCCTGGAGTCAGGGCTGCTGGGTGGGGGACACCAGGCACCTGGAAGGAAGGGGAGGTTCCCCAGGACTCGCAGGGATCTCCTGGGGTGCAGGGAGCATGAGGGCCTGGACTAGATCAGGCTGCTGCGGAATCTGGCTGTGCACCTGGTGAGCACCCTCACTCTCCTCTCTCAGAGAGGGTGGCAGAGTAGTCCACGCGGGGTTGGCATGGGGATTCGGTGAGCTCATTCAGGAACAGTGCCTGGCACAGAGAGCATGCCCTGCACACGTCGGTGGGAAGGCATCTGGCCTGGAGCAGCCCAGAGCAGCCCAGCATGTTGTCCCATGTCCATTACTGGACAGACACCCAGAGGCGCAGTAATACCAGCCTCTTTGGGGAGGGGTCTCTTATGCCCAGAATCCAGGGGGCTCCTCCCAGGCTGCCCCACACCCAAGCCCCACACCCTCCTGCTGCTGCCACTCCAGGCCCCGCTCCAGGACCCCAGACCCCTGCCCTTGCCCAGCTTCAGAGGCAGCTGCAGTGCCCCCTCCTCTCAGCAGCCCCCCAGCTGTCCCCAGTCCTGGCTGGACGCCTCTTGCCCTGCAGCCCATGCTCCCAAGTCCACCCTGACTATCTCGGTGTGTCTTGGGGCCCACTGGCCTGGAGTTCCCCCAGGTGGGCCCTGAAGCTCATGCACCCTCTGCCCTACCCAGGTTGGGCAGGGGGGACACTGGGGGAGGGGCCCAGCACAGTCTCATCCTGACCCCATGCCCTCTTCCTGCAGGAAGTGAGGCAACTGAGTCCCTCCTTGCCCGAGCCCAATGCTATGGGTTCCTAGGTCAGAAGAAGACGGCCATGTTCGACTTCAACGCAGTGCTGCGGGCTGAGCCAGGGAACGTGCAGGCGCTGTGCGGACGGGCATTGGTGCACCTGGCCCTGGACCAGCTGCAGGTGCCGCCCCACTCCCCACCTGGGCCTGGGCAAGCAGGGGTGGGGGACCCAGGGTGCTGCCTTCCTCTACCCCAAGGAGACAGGGAGCCAGGTAAGCCGTCCTGAACAGAGAGATGTCCATTGAAACTGGTGCTCCCATCCCCACCTGTACTACGGCTTATGGGAGCCTGGTCCCCACAAACCCATTTTCTAGGAGTCCTGCCCTTTCGTCCTCCCAGCCTCAGTCTGGATAGACATGCGAGCCTTCCGAGGCACTAGGGGTCCTCCCCAGCTTAAATCATGCTCAGTGCATGCAAGGGTCCCTCTGGGGGTGTTGGCCAGGAGGTGTGCCCTTGGCTATATTGGTGGGGGCTGCCTGGCCCCTGTGTTGAGAGGGGTTTGGAGGACATGCACAGAGGGAGTAACTGCTGGCCTTGGTCAGCCATGTCTGCCACAGAGAGGTGCAGGGGTGCAGCGCCTGGACCTTGATCTGAGCTTCATGTACCTGCTCTTAAGTTCAGTATCTATGCATTTAAGACTTTCTTCTGCAGAAACTGCTCCAACTTAAAAGCTGGGAGAGGGGCACTGGCAAGAAGACAGATCCCATTCAGCTGCGGGAGGCCTGTGTGCTGGAAGATGGTTTCTGAGCATTCCTTTCTTGCAGCTGCACTGAGTTCCATGTTGTCTGACTCTGAGGGACTTACATTGGACCTATGTGCTCAGCCCAGGCCTGCTGCCCTGAGCACTGTCTCTGGAGCCCAGAAAAGTCTGGTCCAGGTCCAGCTAAGCAACAGCAGCCAAATCACTTCACCTCCCAGGCCTCAGTTTCCTCCACTGTAAACGGAGGAGGGGGCTAAACAACCAATGAACTACAGAAGAAATCACAAAAGAAGTTAGAGCTTAGAGACAGTGAAAAGGAAAACAACACACCCCACATTATGAGACACAGGGAAAGCAGTGCTGAGGGGGAAATGTATAGCTGTAAATGCTTCCATTAAAAACAAGAAAGATCTCAAGTCAGCAACCTAATTTTATAACTTAAGAAACTAGAAAAAGAACAAATGAACAGAAAGAAAGAGAGAGAGAGAGAGAGAGAAGGAAGGAGAGAGGGAAAGGAGGGGGGAGGGGAAGCAGAAAGGAAGGAAAGAAGGAAAGAAGGAAGGGAGGGAGGGGAGGAAGGGAGGGAGACAGGAGATTACAGCAGAGATCAACAAAACAGAGGAGAATAAATAGAGAAAATCAATGAAAATAAAAGTTGTTCCTTGAAAAGATAAAATTTGACAAACCTTTTGCCATGTGGACTAAGAGAAAATTCAAATCATTGAAATCAGAAATGAAAATGAAGTCATTATTACCAATTCTACGGAAATAAAAAGAATTATAAGATATTAATAGGAACAATTGAAGTCAGCAAATCAGCTAACCTAGATGAAGTGGGAAAATCCCTAGAAACACAAAACCTACCAAGACTAAATTGTGAAGAAATAGAAGATCTGAATGGACCTATAACTAGTAAAAAGATTGAGTCACTAATCAACAATCTCCCAACAAAGACCAGGACCTGATGGCTTCACTGGTGAATTCTACCAAACATTTAAAGAACTAACACCAATCCTCAATCCTCAAACTTTTCCAAAAAGTTAAAGAGGAAAGAACACCTCCTCATTCATTCTTTGAGACCAGCATTACCCTGATACCACAGCCAAAGACACTACAAGAACCTACAGACCATTATCCCATATGAATATTGAGGCAAAAATCCTCAACAAAATACTAACAAAACAAATTCAGCAATTGTTAAAAGGATGACACACCATGACCAAGTGAGATTTATTGCTAGAATGCAAGGATGGTTCAACATGCAAATGTCAATTGATGTAATATACCACATTAACAGAATGAAGGGGAAAAAATGATCATCTCAACTGATGCAGGAAAGCATTTGATAACATTCAACACCCTTTTATGATAAGAACACTCAACAAACTAAGAATAGAAGGAAATTGCCTCAATAGAAAATCCATATATGCAAAACCCACAGCAAACATCATACTCAGTGGTGAAAAAGAAAAGCTTCTCTAAGATCAAGAATAAGATAAGGATGATTGCTTTTGCACTTCTCCTCAACATTGCACTGGAAGTATAGCCAGATAACTAAGCAAGAAAAAAATTACCAACCATTCAAATTTGAAAAGAAGTAAAATTATCTCTGTTCACAGATCTTATATGTAGAAATCTCTAAAGATTACACACACACACACACAAGAACTGTTAGAACTAATAAATGAATTTGGCAAAGTAGCAGGATACAAAGGCAACACAAAAATCAGTTGCATTTTTATACATTAATAATGAACAATCCAAAATGGGAATTAATAAAATACAGTCATCTCTTGTTATCCACATGGGATTGGTTCCAGGACAACCCTCAGATACTAAAATCCCCACATACTCAAGTCCTGCAGTCAGCCCTGTGGAACCTCCAACCCCTACATACAAAAAGCTGGCCCTCCGTATACGCGGGTTTCACATCCCAAGAATTGATCTGCATTTATTTGGCTGTGGATTCAGAACCCACCAATACAAAAGGCCAACTGTATTTATTGAAAAAAAAAATCACATATTAATGGACCCACATAGTTTTAACCCATGTTGTTCAAGGGTCAACTGTAATTCCATCTACAATAGCATCAAAAAGAATAAAATATTTAGAAATTAACCAACGAGGTGAAAACTACAAAACATTGCTGGAAGAAATTAAAGAAGACGTAAATAAATAGAAACATTCCATGTTCCTGGATTGGAAGACTTCGTACTAGTAAGACATCAGTATTATTCAAAGTGATCTACAGATTGAATGCAATCCCTGTCAACATTTCAATAATGTTTTTTACAGAAATGGAAAAGCTAAATTCTAAAATTCCTATGGACTCTTAGGGGACCCCCAAACAGCCAAAACAATCCTGAAAAAGAACCAACAAGCTGGAAGACTCACACTTCCTGATTTTAAAACTTACTACAAAGCTACAGTGATCAAAACAGTGTGGTACTGGCACAAAAACAGACACAGAGACCAATGGAACAGAATAGAGAGTCCAGAAACGAGCCCTCCCATATATGGTCAAATGATTTGATCAAGACCATTCCATGGGGAAGGGACAGTCTTTTCCACAAATATTTCAGGGAAAACTATGCAAAAGAATGAAATTGGACTCTTTCCTAACACCACATACAAGAATTAATTCAAAATAGATCAAAAAATCTAAAACTATAAATCTCTTAGACTTAAACATGGTTGGGGGAAGCTTCACAGTGTTGGATTTGGTGATGACTTCTGGGCCGCAACAGCAAACACACAGGCAGCAAAAGAGAAAATAAAGTTGGATTTCATGAAAATTACAACTTCTATGCACCAAGGACACTATTGTAACAGAGGAAAAGGGCAGCTGACAGGATAGAAGAAAACCGCAATATTTGAAAGTCACATATAAGGAATTAATATCCAGAATACACAGAGAAGTCCTAAAGCTCAGCAACAATAAGGCCAAAAACCCAATTCAAAAATGAGCAAAGGACTTAAGTGGACATTTCCCTAAAACAGATACACGCATGGAGAAGCAGCACATGGAAAGATGCTGGACCTCCCCAATCATCAGAGAGCACAGATCAGGACAGCAACGAGACACACCCCATTCCTGTCGGGATGGCTACTATAAAGTTTCGTTTCTTTGCTTGTTGTTTTTTGTTTTTTGTTTTTTGTTTTGAGGTGGAGTCTCGCTCTCTCACCCAGGCTGGAGTGCAGTGGCATGATCTTGGCTCACTGCAACCTCTGCCTCCCGGGTTCAAGCCATTCTCCTGCCTCAGCCTGGATTACAGGTGCGCACCACCCGGCTAGTCTTTTGTATTTTTAGTAGAAACAGGGTTTCACCATGCTGGCCAGCATGGTCTCGATCTCCTGACCTCAGGTGATCAGCCCACCTCAGCCTCCCAAAGCGCTGGGATTACAGGCGTGAGCCACCGCACCTGGCCAGAAAGTTTTTTAAAAAGAAAATAACAACTGTTGGTGGGGATGTGAAGAAACTGGAACCTTCTGCACTGTTGGTGGGAAGGTAAAATGGTGCAGCACTCTGGAAAAGGGGAGGGCCATGTCCCAGAAAGTTAAAAATAGAACTACTGTATGACCGAGCAGTTCCACATCTGGGTGTGTACCCAAAAGAAATGGAAGCAGGGTCTTTTGGAGACATTTGTCCACCCATGTTCATAGATAGCAGCATTGCTCACAAGAGCCTGGATGGGGAAGGCACCCAGGGTCCACTGATGGATGGGCAGATAAGCAAAACGGGGTCCATCCATACAATGGGGAAGTATTCAGCCTTAAAAAGGAAGGAAATTCCAGTACACTCTATGACATGGATGAACTTTGAGCACATTATCTCAGTGAAATAAGCGGCCACCACAAAAGGACAAACACTGCGTGATTCCACTTCTATGAGGTCCCTGAAGTCATCGAATCACAGAGCCAGGAAGTGGGATGCTGGGTGCCTGGGGAATGGAGAGTGTTTATCGGGGAGAAAGTTTCAGTTTGGGAAGATGAGCTGGTTCTGGAAAGGGATGGTGGTGATGGCTGCGTAACATTACGAATATATTTAATGCCACCCAACTGCACACATCAAAATAATTAAGACGGTAAGTTTTACGTTATATATATTTTACCACAATAAAAACAAGTTGGAGAAAGCAGGGCAGGTGCTGCCCCTCCTGGAGATCAGAGGAGGCGCCCTGGGGATGTGCTCAGGTGCAGCCTGCCCCTCCCCTTCCTGTCTCCCACACAGCACTCCCATCAACCTCGGGTGAATGCAGGTGGGGCGGAAAAGGAGGTGTGGCTGAAGAGTGGTTCCTTTAGCCCGTAAACAGGCAGGACACAAGGAATGTCCCCTGTGAGACCACTGGTCACCCTCTTGGGTACTAGCCTGAGCTGTCTACACAATAGGATGCAGGGCAGGGGCAGGAGGGGTCCACTCCCAGGTCCATGACAAAAGGTTGTCACAAGGGAGACCTGCCCCCAGGCAGCCCCGGCCCCAAGGCCCTGGCCTTTCTTGCTGGAGGCTGTCAGACAAGGGGACTTCCCAGCCAAGGGCAGTGCTGAAATGGGCTGTCTGCCTGGATGCTTCGCTGGGCAAAACCACAGCACAGAGGCAAGGTGCCTGCCAGGGCATCTGATTTTCTTATGGGCCGGAGTTCTAGGAAGCAGGGAAAAGCAATCCTAGAGGCCCGGGGACGAAAGCCTCCAGAGGCCACGCTCGCTGCTGCAGGGCAGGCTGCCGGACTGGGGCACCAAGTTTCCCCCAAGCCCGCTGGTGGGCCTGACTTCTGTGTCAGCCTGGGCCCCAGGGCGGGAGACGTGCATCTGGACAGGCATCGGTGGTCGGCAGGGACACACCCAGTTAACAGCTGGATGTGGCCAACAGGGATCCCTGGAAACCTGCCTACCGGTGTCAGCACCTCCTCCAAGGGGTACCACCGGATCCTGCCCACTCCTCCCACTCTGTCCAGGGCCACAGGACCAGAGACAGGGAAAGTCAGCCAGGACGCCCAAGGGTCAGTACATGGGAGTGACAGCAGGAGCCGGAGCCCCTAGCCCCATCATGCCTGGGAACTTCCGCGTCCAGGATGTGGGCTGATGCTGCACCACTCACGTGCCCTCTGCCTCTTCACCCTGAGGAGGCACGGCACGGGCGTGGGGCTGTAAGCTCTGAGTCCACGCTGGGACTCAGCAGCAGGCCTCTCCTCTTGGCCAACAACCCCGTCCTGTCTCTGAGCCTTGCTTTCACCACAGGTAACATGCAGGGGTGCATCTTCCAGGCTGCCAGATGCTCCCTTGGTGGAAAAGGACAGTGCACATTCCAGGAATTCAGATGCTCAGCTGGGGGCAGGGCTTGTCCACGCTGTCAGATGCTTCCCTGGGGGTGTGGGGTGCTGTTCCACCTGTCAGATCCTCACCTGGGGGTGTGGGGTCTTGTTCCATGTTGTCAGATGCTCACCTGGAGTTGGAGAATGCTGTTCCAGGCTGTCACACACTCACCTCAGGGTTTTGTTATTGTTCCAGGCTGTAAGACACTCACCGGAGGGTCTTTGGTGCTGTTTCAGGCTGTAAGACACTCGCCTGAGAATGTTGGGTGCTGTTCCAGGCTGTCACACACTCACCTGAGGGTGCTGGGTGCTGTTTCAGGCTGTAAGACACTCACTTGAGGGTTTTGGGCGCTATTCCAGGCTGTCACATGCTCACCAGAGGGTGTCAGTGCTTTTGCAGGCTGTAAGACACTCACCTGATGGTGTCGGTGGTGTTCCAGGCTGTAAGACACTCACCTGAGGGTGTTGGATGCTGGTTGAGCCTGTAAGACAGTCAGCTGAGAACGCTGGGTGCTGTTCCAGGATGTAACACACTCACCTGAGGGGTTTGGTGCTGGTTCAGCTTCTAAGACACTCACCTGAAGGTGATGGGTGTTGTTCCAGGCTGTAATACAGTCACCTGAGGGTGTCGGGTGCTGTTCTGGGCTGTAAGACACTCACCTGAGGGTGCTGGGTGCTGTTCCAGGCTGTCGCACACTCACCTGAGAAGGCTGGGTACAGTTCCGGGCTGTAAGACACTCACCTGAGCACGTCAGTGCTGTTCCAGGCTGTAAAACTCTCACTTGAGGGTTTTGGGTGCTGTTCCAGGCTGTAGGACATTCACCTCAGGGCGTCGGTGATGTTTCAGGCTGTAAGACACTCACCTGAGGGTGTCGGTGATGGCAGGAGGCTGCAGCCACAGGGAAGCGGGAAGGGGCAGGAAGCCGAGTGTTGAGACCCTCTAGGACCCCAAGGAGAAGACCAGGGAAGGAGAAAGATGGAGCCAGCCCTCCTGCTCTGCCCTCTGCCCAGTCTCTCCACCTAGGCCAACTCTGCACCTGCCTCGCCCTCCCTCCATGCAGGAAGCCCTGGATGACATTGTCTCTGCTCTGAAGCTCGGCCCCGAGACGGTGGTACCCGAGCTCCGCTCTCTGAAGCCAGAAGCCCAGGCCCTCATCACGCAGGGCCTCTACTCCCGCTGCCGGGCTCTTCTGACCCAGCTGCTGGACCCTGGAGCCCCTCTCAAGGACAAGGACTCCCAAGGCCTCCTTGCTGTGGGGGAGGCGCTGATCAGAATCGATGCAGGGCAACCGCACTGGCACCTCCTCCTCACAGACATTCTCATGGCACGGGGTATGCGGCGGCCCCAGAGTGGGGAACACAGGGTCTGGGCTTCTGTCCCTGCTCCAATGACCTCTGTATCCTTTTCTATAAAATGGGAGAAAGAGACCTGGACCACAACTGCTTCTGAGGTCCCTTCCAGCCCAATCCCATGACCTCTGGCCCTGCCACCCTTTACGCCTGGTGCGTAAAGGGCTCTCTGCTGCTTTACCCGGCTGGCCCTTTGCTTGCACGGAGGAGAAACTGAGGGGTGATCTTGGTCCATAAAAGGCCTCAGATACTTCACCCCTTCATTCATTCATGAACCTCCAGCCATTGTTTCTCGAGCACCCATGGGATGTCAGGCCCTGTTCCGGGAGGAACTGCTGTAAGCCCCACGTGCCAACATGTAGGTCTTTCCCACAGGTTTCAACATCCTCTGGTCATGTGGAAACCTTTCTCCACTAATTCCAAAGGGAGCTCTCTCTGCAGTCTGCATTTGCCCCCCAAGGGCATTGGGGGCCCCAGGGCTGCTCCCCCATGCCACTCTACTCCAGTAGGCCCAGTATGCCTCTAGCTGCCCGGGAGAGAAAGCAGCCCCTTCTAGTGCCCATGGTGAGGGGCTCAGCGTCATGGAGTGGGGTCAGCGGTGAGTCCATGTGATCTGGACTCACGGTGCACCTCTGCTCCCAGCTCCTTCTGGGGCTGAAGTGAGTCTCACCTCTCTTGCACCTCTGCTCTCGGCTCCTTCTTCCTGGGGCTGAGCCATCATCCCCCAAGCCAGCGTAGGGCAGGGAAGGAGCGGCCATCAAGTCTCACCTCTCTTGCACCTCTGCCCCACCCCACGCACTGACTGTGATCCTGAATCCCTGACAGGCAGCTACGAGGAGGCTGGCATCCACCTGCAAAACACCCTGCACTCTGCCCCAGCGTCAGAGGCAGCCCAGGCCCGGCTGGGCCTGCTCCGGCTCAAGAAGGGAGACGTACCAGGGGCTGCACGGGACCTGCAGGGCCTGGCCGAGGCGGATGCCCCGGACCTCAGCTGCCTACTGCGTCTCCTGGAGGCCTCGGAGCGGCAGAGCCTTGCCCAGGTGCGGAAAAGAACCCCAAACATCTCCCACCCCAACCTTCCCCAGCACACAGTCCTGAGACCCCTGGGCTCTGCTCCAGCAGCCCTTCTTCACTCTGCGGTTGGGTTGATTTTAGCTGGGTTTGGGGTGGGGTGAGAGATACCCAGTTCTGGCCCAGGAAGATGGTCTCTGGCCACCTTAGCCTTACAATCCCACCGACCTCTCAGCCTCTTTATATGGGGTGTATAAGCCACAGGTGACTTGAGTGCAAAAGAGGGAAGGGGTCCCTGCCCTCAGGGCCAGACTGAGCCAGCCAGGGGCACCCTGCCTAGCAGGAAGCCCACCCCAAGCCCAAGGCAGGCCGGAAGAAGGTAGGTGGGGAGAAGGCAGGCGGGGTGAAGGCAGGCGGGGAGAACACAGGCTGGGAGAGCACAGCGGGCTTTGGGGTCCCAGGGACTCAGAACCACACCCCGGTGGGGCCTGGGCAGGGTTTCACCTCCTAATGCTTCCTGACACCAGCGGGTTCTAGCACTCGGGGGCCACGTAGGAAAACAGAAACCACACTAGGAAGAACAGAGGGATCTCCTGGAGGAGTCGGGGCTACACCAGCGCGAGGGGCAGTTGGGTGATGCGGAGGGAGAGCGGCCGCCCTGCGCTGAGGAGCAAGGCTGAGGTCGGGTTATCGGGACCGGGAGGAGGAGGCCGGGCTGGGGGTCTCAGAGCTCCCAGGAGGGACTGCGGGTTTCCGGGGCTGTGCTGGGGTCCTCAAGTGGGGAGGCGGGAAGCCTGGCTGGGGCCATGGTCCCGGAGCCCAGAGGAGGCGGCTAGATGCGGTCTCCTGAGCTGGGGTCACCGAACCCGGAGGCGGGGCTGGGCGGGGGTCTCCCAGGCCGCAGACTGGGACTGGGCGGCGGCAAGAATCTGCGGGACGCGGACGGTTGCCTGGAGACAGGGGCCGAAGGGAAAGGGAGCCGGAAGTAGTTTCGCCCCGCTTCCTGCGCCCCGCCCCGCTCAGGCCGCCGCTTCCGGGTGGCATTGCGCCTGCGCCGTCCGCGGCCATTTCCCGCGCGCGGGATCAGTGGCCCCTGGGGTCTGATCGAGCGCCCTCCCCACCCCGTGGACCCCCCGGGTCCGACAGCGGCTCGGGGCCGCACCGTCCGGCTGCGGTGGATGCGGCCCAAATGTGCGGGGCCTGCGCGGGCCGAGGCTTCGCGACCACCCCGGGCCATGGGCTGCGCGTCAGGGTCAGTCGCCTCGGCCGGAAGAGGGGCGGTCCCGCGGGCCGCGCAGCAGGCGAGGGACGGGGGTTCGAGCCCCTGCCCTGCTTGGTGCCGCTCATAGCTGGCAGAAGAGGCCACACTGTGCCCCGCGGGAGCCCAACAGCAAAGCCGGGACCCTGGAACCCCCTGGCTCCTCGCTCAGACCCCGGGCATAGGCCTGGGCTTCGTTCGCCCCCTGCGGCCGCGCCCGGCAGGGGTCCTGAGTGCGCTGCGCCCCCAGTGGGGAGGGAGCGTTGAGGACTGCCCGGCTGCTAGAAGAGAGAAGCAGGGCCAGCGAGAAAGGCGGGGCCTGCACCGTGCCGTGTTCTGCAGGCAGTGGGGAACCCGTGCAGGTTCTTGAGCAGAGGAGGAACCCAGTGAGGCAGGCGGATTTCTGGTCGTGGTTGACTCTGTGAAGAAACTGGGTCAGAGATGAGACGATTGGGTCTGGGTGGACTCAGGAAAGTGCCTGGGAGGAGTTGGGGGACGGCCAGGCCTGGCCAGCAGCAGCCCATAGCAGAGGCTATACCCTCCGTCCAGCAGCCCCAGGGAGAGGGACCAGGGTGCATGTGCTCAGAGACCGGGGAAGGGCCAAGTCTGCCACTGTCCTGAGGCCTGGGGCAGCCTTCAGAAGCTGGGCAGAGTGGAGGGGCTGGGCAGCAGCCCTGTCAGCCTGTTGGAGAGGTGGCCTGGCCAAGAGGGGAGGAGGGAGGAGGCCGCTGCAGTCACCAGGCTAGGGAAGCTGGGCCCGGCGGGCGGGGCCATGAGAGAGGGAGATCCAGGTGCCTGAGCTGAGGCCCAGGGAGGGGGCAGTGGGCAAGGGTGCCAGGCGTTGGGCTGCCGCTGGGCCTCCAAGGCTCTGAACAGCCCTTTGCAGCTTCCAGGGCAGTGGGAATTACAGGGAGGGGTCCTCTGCCGTGCCCGCCCCCCACCTCCGGCCCTTGCCCCTGTTCAGCCAGCCCCTCCAGAAGCAGTGAGCAGCTCCTGTGCAGCCTGGAGGCCCTTCCTCCCCAGGGAGCCGACAGAGGAGCTCTGCAGGGCAGGGGCTGCCGGGCTTTTAGGGCTGACCCCACACTCCCCGCCTCTCTCCGTGTCCCCCGTGCAGGCCGCAGCCCAGGAAGCCGACACCCTCCTGGACACGGGGCAACCTGGGCGGGCACTGGGCTACTGCTCACTGTCTGTCCTGGCCGGTGGCGGCAGTGCCTGTCACCTGCGTCTGCGGGCCACCTGCCTGGCCCAGCTGCAGGAGTTTGGCCGGGCCCTCAGGGACCTGGATCATGTGCTACAGGAGGCTGCGGGGGATTGTGACCTCCCAAGGCGGGCAGAGGACTTATGCTGTCAGGGCCGCCTGCTGCTCAGCCTGGGGGATGAGGCGGGGGCCGCAGGGGCCTTTGCCCAGGCCCTGAAGTTGGCGCCCACCCTGGCCCAGAACAGCCTGTGTGAGCGGCCAGGCCGGGGCCCCGCTGCACACATGTTCCTCCTCCTTGGCCAGTGTTGCCTGGAGGAGCAGCGTCACGAGGAGGCCTGGACAGCGGCTGAGAGCGGGCTCCTGGTGGACCCCAACCACCGAGGCCTGAAGAGGCTGAAGGCCAGAATCCGGAGGGAGGCATCCTCAGGCTGTTGGCTTCAGTGACGGGGCTCGACCCTCGCCCAGCCCTGGTCATGGGGCCACCCAGCACTTGCACCCAATGTCCAGGCCCTGGAGTGCACCCAGCTCCCCACATCGGGGAGGCACCCGCCCTGCCATCCCCACAACCCCTTCCCGGCCCTCTCCCATCCCCTTTCCCGGCCCTGCCCGCTGCAGGGTCTAGTTGGCAGGGTCTCCTGGGTGTTCTTTTGTGTGCAGAGATGATAGATCGCAGGAAAGAAAGACACAAGGATGCAGAGATAAGAGAAGAATTCGGCTGGGCCGGGGGTCCACTGCTACCAAAGCGTGGAGTCCAGCAGTGGCCCCAGTGCCTGGACATGCTGATATTTACTGTATGCAAGGCAGGGGGGCAGGGCCAGAGAGTGACTCATCTGACATGATTGGTAGGGTCCAAACAAATCACATACTGACAATATGGGGGGCCACGTGGGTCCAGTTCAGGGTATAGTACAGGGGGTCACGTGGGTACAGTACAGAGGGCCCCTCCCTCTCAGGCAGCCGCTGCAAGGAGGGGAGGCACATACGTCAGTATCTTTCTATGCACTTATCAGAGAGATCAAAGGCTTTTAGGATTCCTCTATTCTTCTAAGAATTTACAAGGGAGCATCGGGTGGGAAAGTGGAACATGAAAGTGGACAAGGATGGTGACCATCGGAGCACAGCACCGCGGAGAGGTGTTTAAGCCCCTGGATGTCTGCGGGCCGGCCTGGCTAGTGTCAGACCCTCCTCGAGAGCTGGATGGAGCAGAGTGTTCTCTGAACTCCCCAGTGAAAGGGAAACTCCCC
>CAUYLG010048276.1:0-13337 GCA_963573385.1 Cacajao melanocephalus | reverse complement strand
TGAACAATGAGAACACATTAACACAGGGATAGGAATTATACATGGGTTGGGGGGCAATGGGAGGGAGAGCATTAGGCCAAATACCAAATGCATGAGGGGCTTAAAACCTATATGATGTTTTGTGGATTTGGGGTGGAGAGTTCTGTAAATATTTGTTAAGTTTACTTGTTCCAGGTCTGAGTTCAAGTCCTGGGCATGCTTTTATCATTCTCCTCTCTCTCTCTCTCTCTCTCTGTTTTTTCTCTCTCCCCAGGCACCTTACTCCTCACCTCTCGTTCTTCTTTTATAAACCAACCTCAAAGCCTTGACATAACAATTCCCATAACATGACTACAAATATCACTACATCTTGATGGATCTGTCACATGTGGTACAACTTAAACTTGAGAACTGTTCAAAACTAAAGCATGCAGGCCGGGCACGGTGACTCATGTTTGCAATCCCAGCATTTTGGGAGTCTGAGGCAGGTGGATCACCTGAGGTCAGGAGTTCGAGACTAGCCTAGCCAACATGGTGAAACCCCATTTCCACTAAAAAATACAAAAATTAGCTGGGTGTGGTGGTGCCTACCTGTAATCCCACCTACTTGTGGGGCTGAGGCAGGAGAATCACTTGAACCCAGAAGGCTGAGGTTGCAGTAAGCTGAGATAGCACCACTGCACTCCAGCCTGGGAAATACAGCAAGACTTTGTCTCAAAAAACGACAACAACAAAAAGAAACTAAAGCATGCAAAGCTCACAATGGGAAGTAATAAGAAGTAAACATGTCCAATCTAGCAATCTAAGCAGAGAATTGGTTTTGACGGTAGCCAAGGCCACAAGAGCCATGGATGTGGTGCCGGATGTGGTGCCAAATGTGGTAATTTAGTGCAAAATGCAAGGAAAAAAGACATAAAATCTCAGAAAATAATCAAGAGGTGGTCAAACTAATCCTACATGTTTAATGTCAAGGGAACCATTTTTAATGTTACAACTTTATGTGGACTATCTTTTCCTTCATGATACTTAAGCCCCAAACATATTCTGTTTTTACAAATGTAAACTCCATGGAAACACAGACTGCTTTATTCTCTGCTTTATTCAGGACTGATATTAAGTCAGCGAACACTAGTACCACCCACTGGACTTCATAGGTTCTGATCAATGGACGTCTAGGTTGCATATGTTGTATAAATTGCTGAATATCCTGTATGTTACCAATGGCTAGTATATTGCCTGGCACATAGCTGATATGCAATAATTTTTTTTTGCTTTTGTTCTTCACAAATTCTCTATCCTTTCCTTTCTGTTCTCACTGTCATCATGGTTTAATCCCATGTATGACTTTCAAGGGCTTATATCTTCAACAGCCTCCTACTTTTTCCAGCCATCATCTATGCCAACCTCTTTACCTGTCAATGGCTATCATATCACCAAAATAATATATCTAAAATGGGATTTTTGTCATATCTCTCCCCTGCTAAAAACCAACAAACACAAAACACACCAATTATTTTTCATTCATTAAGATAAAATTTACAAATTCAACCACTGCAATTTACATCTAAGACTTTCCAAATTCTAGCCCAAACCTATCTTTTTATCTTTAGCTTCCAAAATTCCTCTGCATCTTTGCTCATGATGTTCTCTCTTATTGGATTATTCTCTCTATTTCTTCCATCAGCTCAAGTTTAACTTCATCTGTGAAATGTTTCCTGGTTACTCTAACCTACTGTAAATTGTTCCTCATATAAAAGCCAACTCCATTTAAGTTTCATACTTTTGGCCAGTCGCAGTGTCTCATGCCTGTAATCCCAAAACTTTGGAAGGCCAAGGAGGGAAGATCATTTGAGGTCAGGAGTTTGAGACCAGCCTGTGAAACATAGTGAGACCATCATCTCTACATTTTTTTTTTAATTAGCCAAGCATGGTGGTGCATGCCTGGAGTAGTAGCAACATGGGAGGCTGAGATGGGAGGATCACTTGAGCCCAGGAGTTCAAGGCTACAGTGAGCCATGATGGCACCACTGCACTCATGCCTGGAAGACAGACTGAGGCGCTGTCTTTGACAATAATCCTAGAATGATTGAAAACACTAGTTAAGAACACAAATACTAGCTGTTTAGTTAGCTTTCTTGCTCTTTCTCTCTTTTTTCTTTCTTTCTCTCTCTCTCCCTCCCTCTGTCCTTCCTTCCTTCCTTACCTTCCTTCCTTCCAATACTTGTGAGTGTCTTTGCTGTGCCTGGAAGTGAGGACATAAAAATGACAGGATATAGTCCTTTATTTCAAAGACATTTCTGTGCAGATTTCTATCACTAACAAATATTAAATAACCCATTGATCATCCAATGGAAGAGGTCTGAATTATAACTTACTGACCTAATAAGCTGTATTGCTTTGTTAAAATTCTGTGTTTGCCTGAACTATTTTATTGTTGCATTTTTTTATTGAGACATCTGCTGTTAAACAAAGGTTGAAGCAAGATAAGAGCCACTTTGGGCCAGACACGGTGGCTCATGCCTGTAATCCCAGCACTTTAGGAGGCCGAGGTAGGTAGATCACCTGAGGTCAGGAGTTCAAGACCAGCCTGGCCAAAATGGTGAAACCCTATCTGTAATAAAAATACAAAAAAATTAACCAGGTATGGTGGCACGCACCTGTAGTCCCAGCTATTCAGGAAGCTGAGGCAGGAGAATTGCTTGAAACCAGTTGAGGCAGAGGCTGCAGTGAGCCAAGATTGCACCATTGCACTCCAGCCTGGGTGACAAGAGTGAAACTTCATCTCAAAAAAAAAAAAAAATGGTAAGAGCCACTTGAAAACTCTAGGTCAGCAAAAGCTTTCATGGTATAATAGCGAGCACTCTGGACTCTGAAAAGTCTAGGTCACTGGTTCTCAAACATGGCTGCACTTAACAATGCCCTGGGAGGCTTTTACCCAATAGAGACCAATTAAATCAGAATGGGCAGGGCGCACATCTGCACATTTAGTCATCTACGTTCTAAAAGCTCTCCAGGTGATTTTAATGTGCAATAAAGTTTGAAAAACACTGCTGTAAGCTAAAATAAAATTGTATTTCAATGTATTAATTACATTTATGTTAAAAAATAGTAACAAATACATATGATTTACATGTTCATATGAAAATAAAATCATTCCATTCTTTCCATTGTTTAAACAAAAAAACTAAATAATGTCTTCTAAGAAAACAATTTCCATCCTTTCCATTATTTAAACAACAAAACCAGGTAATGTCTTCTAAGAAAACAATTTCAAAATTCTTCACTCTTTTTACCAGTGTAGATAAATAAATCAGCTCTATAACATATTTGCTCTATATTTGTGTTTTACTAAATTGTTAGGAAAATTTCACCCTGCACCTGTTTTAAAATACTGGTTTTTACTAAGAGGATCTAACAGCGAATGTAGAGGTCAACTATATCACACAAAACCATTACTAGTCTAGAGTGGTGATTATCAAATTCCTCAAGCATTAGAATTCCCTGGGAGGCTTGTCCAACCTACATTGCTGGACTGTAACTCCAGAGTTTCTGATTCAGTAGATCTGGGATAGAGGCCCATAAGTTGCATTTTCTGACAGATTCTCATGTGACACTGATGTTGCTGGTCTAGAGATCACTCTTTGAGAACCATTGTTTATTAGATTAACAACTCATAATCAACACTTATAAATCTTGTCGCTACCTCCCATTCAGTAGCTATTAGAAATTACACAGATAAATGTCCTACAGAGAAACAGATGATGCATATTTGAAAGAACAGAAAGGACCTTTTTATATTAGGCAGTTTCTTCTACTTTATGTCCTCAACAATTTACATAAGGTCATTGGTCAGACTATCAATAAGTACTGTTGACCCTTAAACAACACAAGTTTCAACTGCCTGGCTCCAGTTATACACAATTTCTTTTCAACAAAATATTGGAACACTTTTTAGAGATTTGTGACAATTTGAAAAACTTGCATGGAACCACGTAGCCTAGAAATATCAAAATCCTGAGACTGTTTCTCAGTTTCACAACCTTTGCAGATCTAAAGAACAGAGATGACTCCAAACTGGGTCTGCCCAGTGTTTCCTCCTAAGCAAATGCAGACCCTACCTGATGCAATGCTCTCCTCAGTGTAGCACACCAGGAGGAGCACAGATTTACTGACCTACCGCTGGTGCTCTCAACTTGATAATGGCAAAATACTCATTTACAAACACAAATCTCATCATGTCACTCTCCTGATTTAACTTTGCCAAAGGTTTCACACTGGCTAAAGGGTTTTTAAAAAAATAAACATATGCGATAATAAACTCTCTATATTGGCAGGTTGTACAGCCATAACCAAATAGGGATAAAATAATACATAGTATTTGGTTGGGTAAGGTGGCTCATACCTTTAATCCCAGCACTTTGGGAGGGCAAGGTGGGTGGATCACCTGAGGTCAGGAGTTGAAGACCAATCTGACCAACATGAAACGCCATCTCTACTAAATACAAAAAATTAGCCGGGTGTGGTGGTGCATTCCTGTAATCCCAGCTACTTGGGAGGCTGAGGCAAGAGAATCGCTTGAACGCAGGAGGTGCAGGTTGCAGTGAGCCAAGATTGTGCCATTGCATTCCAGCCTGGGCAACAAGAGCAAAACTCCATATTTATATATAAAAATATATATAAATATATATATATATAAATATATATAAATATATATATAAATATATAAATATATATATAAATATATATAAATATATATATAAATAAATATATATATATATATAAAATTCATGGGATGTATAACCGACAAATATGGAGGGCTGACTTTTCATATCCATAGATTTCACAGGGCTGACTGTGAGACTTGACTTGAGTGTACATGGATTTTGGTATTGGCAGGGTTCTGGAACCAATCCTCTTGATTATCAAGAGATAATTATAGTTTCATATTACTATTATTTTGTTAAGGTTTACTACATCTGTGTTTAAAAGGGATATTGTTCTGTAGTTTTCTGTCCTTGTGATGTCATGCCTTTGATTTATTTGGTTTTATCTGGAGTTGGGCTTGAGGTTAATATTTACAGTATTTGGGATTAGAGGGTTAAGGCTTAGATTTTAGGGATTGAAGAATAAAAGAATTTAACAATTAGGCTTAGGGTTGGGTTGGGGTTAGGATTGGGGCTGGGATTGGGACTAAGGCTAGGGTTAAGTTTGTTTTACTATTGCCTTCCTTTCTTTCACTATTACCTTGTAGGTTAATTTAGCATCCTTCCAGGCTAACACCTTGCCTCTCTACTACATACCCACCTCATCCTTTCCTTCTCTGGCCCTGTCATTCTTACCTATTTTCTGAATTGTTGATCATCAAGTAGCTACATGGGCTTCAGAGACTGCCCTGTGAAGCTCAATGTCTCAGGGAGGAGCAAAGGGAGAAAATTTACACTCACCCTAGCTTACTCATGTCAAGCAAGCATCCTTGCCTCTCTCTTCTGCCACCTACCCTGATAGTTGACTTAATGCCCCCAGGGCCTATTTCCCCATATACAAGGAAAAATTATCCTGAGGCCCTTATGGTAGAAGCCCACCAGTGAACTCTTCCAGCTCACCATCTCCTGAGCCAGTCCCAAAAGTCTCCCTCACCACTCTATTCCCCTCCATCTATACCCCCAGCTCTGTACAGCTGGGGTGGGCACTGGGTCAGGCAGGAGGCAGCAGAGTTATGGCCAGACACCACTGTTCAAGGCGAGTTACCACCAGTCTAAGCCAGTCAAAGCATGTCAATTCCAGTCAAGGCTGGTCAAAAACAGTCTGAGGCCGCTGGGTACAGTAGCTCATGCCTGTAACCTTAGCACTTTGGGAGCCCGAGGCAGCTGTTCAAGAGTTCAAGACTAGCCTGGCCAACATGGTGAATACTCATCTCTAATAAAAATACAAAAATTAGCTGGGTGTGGTGGTAGGTGCTTGTAATCCCAGCTACTCAGGAGGCTGAGGCACAAGAATCACTTGAACCAAAGAGGCGGAGGTTGTAGTCAGCTGCAATTGCACCACTTCCCTCCAGCCTGGGCAATACAGTGAGACTCTGTCTCAAAGAAAACAAAAACAAAAACAAAACAGCAGTCTGATCATGGCTAGTTAAGATTGGTCAAGGCCAGAAAAAGTCAGCCCAGACTAGCCAAAGCCAGTTGTGGTTGGTCAAGAATGGTCCTAGGTTAATACCAGTCCAGGCCAATCAAAGCCAGTAACAGCTGGTTAAAACCAGCCAAATCCATTGAAAATCAGCCAAATCTGTCCAAAAGTGGTCAATTGTAGTCAAAGACAGTCAAGGTTGTTTGGTGCTAGTCACCACCTATCTAATTCAGTCAAAACTAGTAAATTCTGGATAAAGCCAGCCATGGCTGGTCAAAGCCAGTTACAGCCAGTTTAAGCCAGTCAAAAGTGGTTAATTCTGGTCAAAGCCAGTCACTGCTAGTTAAAGCCAGTTACGGCCAGCCTAAACCCATCAACACTGGTTGATTCTGGCCAAAGCCAGTCACAGCCAGTCAAATCTTGTCATGACCAGTCAAAGGGTTGCCACAGCTGATCTAAGCCAGCCAAAACTAGTGAATTCTGGTCAAAACTGGTTGTGGCCAACCTACTCCAGTCAAAACTGGTGTAAGCCAGCCAGAACCACTTGATTCTGGTCAAAGGTAGTCATGGCTGGTTACAGCTGGTATAAGTCAGTCGATTATGGACAAAGCCAGTCACTGTCTGTCAAAGGCAGTTGGTTCCAGTCAAAGCTAGTCACATATGGCCAAAGCCAGTTACAGCCAATATAAACCAGTAAAAAACACTGAATTCTGGACAAAACCAAACATAGCTGGTCATAAATGGTCACAGTCAGTCTAAGTGGATCAGAACTAGTCAATTGCAGTCAAATATATTTGGTCACTACCAGTCAAGGCTAGTCACATTCAGTCTAAGCCAGTCAAAACTAGTCAATTCTGGTCAAAGCTGGTCACAGCCAGTCATGCTTTGTCTAAGCTGGTTAAAATCAGTGAATGCTGGTCAAAGCCAGTCATGGCCAGTCACAGCCAGTTATGGCCCGGCCTGTCAGGAGAAGTCTAAGCCAGCCAAAATCAGTGTAAGATGGTAAGAACCAGTCAATTCTTGTAAAAGTTGGCTGCAGCCATTCATGGCCGGTCTAAGCAGGTCAAAACAAATCTAAGCTGGCCAAAGCAAGTCACAGCCAGTGAAAGCCTATCACAGCTGGTCAGCATGGGTCAGTTCTGGTCAAAGCCAGTTGAAAGTTGGTAAGGTCTGGTCAAGATTAGTCAAGGCTGGTCATAGCCAAGCTAAGCCAGTAACAACTGGTAGATTCTAGTCATAGCTGGTCATGGCCAGACAAAGTTTGTCACAGCCAATCTAAGACAGTCAAAACCTGCCTAAGCTGGTTAAAGCCACTCAGATCTGATCAAAACCAGTCACAGCCAGACTGAGCAAGTCAAAACCAGTCAATCACTGTCAGAGCCAGTCACAGCCAGTCATGGTTGTCAAAGTCAGTCAGAGCCAGTGAAAACTGGCCAAATCCAGCCACAGCCAGCCAAGGCTGACCAAAGCTGTTCACGCTCAGTCTAAGCTGGTCAAAACTGGTTACAGCCTTGACTGGCATGATGAGCTTTAACTGGTTCTAACGAGCTGTTACAAGCTTTGAATCAAAAGCTAACCACAGCTGGTTAGAATCAGTTAAAGCCCATCATCCCAGTCAAGGTTGATCATGGTCAGTGAAATCTAGCCAAAGCTGGTCATGGCTGATCACTGTGGGTCCCAGACAATCATGGCTGGTCAGACTGCAAAAAGGAATTAGTAGAGACGATCTAGCCCAATCATCTAATTTTAGATACATGAGATTAGGTGAAGTCCAGAGAGGTAAATATTCTTTTACTTTTTTATTTATTTCCCTAAGACTTCTGAGTAGAGAGGTAAATATCCAAGTTTCTAAATTACTGAGTGACACAGCCAGTGACTAGATTTCTGGTGTCCTGACTGACAGACCAGTGTTCTTTCTTACATATCAAGACTTAGCAAATGTTCTAGCAGCCCAAGTCAGCAGAAGTGTCAAACTCACTGACTTCAGTTTCATTTGCATATATACGTAGTGGTGTTGAGATGGGGTTATGGCTTTAGAAATTCATGGAGCATATGTTTTGCAAAACTTTCACATAAAAGCTAAAAACAGGAAATGCTATCGTAAATTTTATCACATAATTTTTTAATAGTGTGTGTGATTTGGATGTAAAATTTATTCACCATACCATCAAAAATTAATTGCCAGATTATCTTGCAAGCTAAGAAAAACAAACCATTAAGTTTAGTGGATCAGAATACTCTCCAGGTGACATTTATTCTCTTCATTTGACAATTGACTGGTCACATCTGCTTTCTTCTCCATAATATGCACACAGGATTATCTTATGTAGGAAAAGACCCACCAGACGTTCAATTAACGCAGCTGTCACATATCTGTTGCTGTCTCTATAAATGTGCAGTTAACTGGCAATTACTCTTCTGATAACTTTACACCTCTTTTATTTGTGATAGTCTCTTCCTCCATACAAACTACATCAATGACTCTGTGATCCAAAGATTCCAGAACATATCCAACTATTTCTCATCCTCTGAATGGAGGAACAAGTCTGGAATTTACATTTAGTGATTTAGAATATTACAGATGCAGTCTCAGTGTAATTCACCAGATATTAAAATAAGAACCTAGACCAGTTAGTAAAGGTCTGATGTTGTTATCCCACTCCAACCATGACTATTAACTTGCTGTGAGTGCCTAAGTAAACTGTATTACTGCCTTGTAGTTGCGTTTTCCAGTTTGTAATATATGCAGGAGGAGCGAGCTCTCCATCCTACTTTATAAAACTTTTAAAACCTTGTGCATGGTAACTCAAATTTCCTGGGGAATCAACGATATCTTGGTATTAGTGTCCTTCAGAAAATTGAGTTATTTAAATATACCAGCACAGCTTTCTCTTCCTTAATAAATAAATAACAAATATTATCATGCATTTAACAGCACTTCACATTATTCAAAAGGCCTTTACCAAGAAGGCATTTTTTCAGTACCTGCTATGTGCCACATAACGTACTAGGTGCTAGAACTATAAAAATTATTAAAACCTAGTCCCTTGCTTTATGGGTCTTTAAGGCAGCCCAACAGATAAACAGTCCCTTTCCTGTTCAAGTCCTGAAACCAACTGAAATGTGGTATATAGTAGTAAGGTAGACAGATATCCAAATACCAACTCATTGCTCATAAAACTAGTATTGAAGAATATGCTGCATCTAAGTCCACATGGACTTATTATAATCAGATCCTGGGATTTACAGACTTAACTACTCAGCAGAATTAGACCTGGAAAACAGAGTCAGCCCTGGAGAACAAAGGAGAATATACGCTCCCTACCGGCAGCTACTCCTAAGGAAGCAGAGCAAAGGAAGTGACTGTACTATGCTAGCTTAATTTCTCCATTCAAAGTTGTCAATCAGCCAAGCACAGTGGCTTCCACCTCTGATCCCAGTTACCTGGGAGGCTGAGGCAAGAGGATCGCTTGAGGCCAGGAGTTCGAGACTAACCTGGGCAATGTAGTGAGGCCCCCAAGACCCATCTCTAAAAAGAAACAAACAAACAAAAAAAGCCGAAGTTGCCAAACAAATATGTGCTCCTCATCCATCTTCAGTTATGAATGAAGAAGGAACAAATCAGGGCCAGAAGTGTTACACAAGTGGATGTCCTTCCACCTGGGAGGAAACATCTGAAGTGGAAAGGAAGCATTCCACCACCCTAATACCTACCCTCAAGGACCTCATCACATTGATATTCACAGCAATCCTGAGAGGTAAATAGGAAATTGGTTTTTTAAACTCTTTTTTTTTTTAATTTTATTTCTTATTTTCTTCTTTTTAGACCCTAAATTATAGGTAATTGTTTTATGGTAGAGAAAGCCGAGACATGGAAGAGTCACACAGCTAGGCTGAAAGCATAGTAGAATAATATCCTAATTCTTTATGGTATGAATTTGGACATTTTTACCAATGAAATTAGGTGATGGATTTATCTATACAATGCCTTACTTTTTTCCAAGTGAAACATAGGCTTTAATTCCGAATGGTTTTGTGATTATCTAAGGTTGTGACAAAAGCATCTATCATATTTTGTATAGATGAGGTTATTTGCAAATTCAAATCTTCTATTTCTCAGGGTTAGAAATAAAAGTTTTTTAAAAAAGAAAAGGCAAAAGCAGGTAAGCTTTAAAAAATGGAATGCCACCATAGTAAAGTTTTATAGAGAAAGCAGCAGGCATAGGTAAGGCAAACAGATAAGAAAGACAAAATAAAACCAGGCAGTTATCCAAGGCTCAACATGAGAAAGAATGCTTAATTTAGTCAATTGGCACTGTGTTTCTTTTTTTCTTCCTTTAAATGAATAAACCTATCAAATGCGTACCTGTAATAGTTATTAGAGTCACACATTGAGCATTTTAAATGTTTTCAATTCTGGGCTATGTACTATATAAGTAATATTATATATAAAGTGCTATGTAAATGCACGTACAAGGAAGTCATCCTCTCTTTTTTTTTTAGATGGGAAAACAAACTTATTTAGATCAAGCAAGTTATCTATTTTCACATAATCAGTAGTATGTGGGAGTGTCAAGATTTGAACCCAAGATGTCTATCTCTAGAGCCCACATTCAGTCAGTTCATTCTTGTTTTTTTGTTTTTCTTTTTTGTTACTTTTCTTTTTCTTATCTAGTTCATTCTACAGGTCTATCAGCTAAGAGCAGAAATTGTTAATTCTGGGTGGAGTACGTTCCAGCAGGGAAAATAAAATACGTCTAAGATAGCTACCTTATTTCAAGCTTATAATGCAGTTAGGTAAACATGGTATAAATATTGAAAAGGCTTATGGTGTATAAATGAACACAAATGAACATATTAACAAGTATATGAGCCTTGAGATGAACTGGAATGAAAAAAAAATGGTTAGAGGGAGAGAGTGTTAAGCTGACAAGCATGTGCTCATCGGCTGAGCTGTTTAAAGATGAGATAAGCTGCCTCCATAAGTAGTAAGTTCTGGCCAGGCGAGGTGGCTCATGCCTGTAATCCCAGCACTTTGGGAGGCTGATGCTGGTAGATCATTTGAGGTCAGGAGTTCAAGACCAGCCTGGCCAACATAGTGAAACCCCATCTCTACTAAAAATACAAAAATTAGCTGGGCATGGTGGTGCACACCTGTAATCCCACTTCCTCGGGAGGCTGAGGCAGGAGAATCGCTAGAGCCTGGGAGGGGGAGGTTACAGTGAGCCAAGATCGTGCCACTGCACTCTAGTCTGGGCAACAGAGTGAGACTCTGTCTCAAAAAAAAAAAAGTAATAAGTTCTCATCATGAGAGGAGCTTACCACACAGCCTGAAGTAACAAACACTTGGTAGATCAAATTATTTAAAATTACATCTAAAGTCTCTCCAACCCTGACATTCTATGATTTAGTCATTATTTTGAATAGCCACTATGTGCTAAGTCCTGGGGTAAGTTCCTCTCACAAAAAGGAATAAGACATACTCTCAAAGACCCCAGAGTTTAGTGAAGCACATAGCATAAATTTAGAAATGTAGAATACAGTCTAAGAAGTACTTATATGACATCGGAAAAAAGAAAATGTGCATCTATCCCAAACTGGGAAGGGGAATTAAAATGAAAAACTGAAAGTTTTCTAGACATGATGACTAAACTAACTCCTGAAGGAAGAGTAGAAAGCTAGCTAGGTTTTGCTTTACCTATTGCAATGTAAAAAGCCATCCCTAAAACTTAAAACCAAAACAAAATTATTATATTTCATAATGTTGTGGGTAAGAAATTCAGGCAGGGATCAGTTGGCCAATTCCTTTGCCTTTCTCTTGAGGTTACTCAATGGTACTCAGCAGTTGGGCTGGGATGCAGGATCCAAGACAAATTCACTCACATACCTGGTCTCTTGTAGGGGATGGCTCTAAAGACTGGTCTCAACTAGAACCCTCCTCCTCTTTATGTGATCCCTTTAGCAGGGTAAGTGTATTCTCATATGGTGGCTCCGGACTCCAAAACTAGTGCCACAAGAGATCAACATGAGTGGTCAGACCAAAGAATTTGGATTTGCTATATTACATAAATTGTAAACATTCTAAGAACTTGGGTAAGAGAAAATGATGTCTGCAAAAATTGATTTAATTTATCTCTATATCAGATGGGACAGATGCAACAGACATGGAAGCACAGAAAACCGCTTAATTGTTACAATTTTTATACTAAGACCTACACTTGTGTGGTATCTATAGCAACAGAAAATAGAGGTCATCCAGACATTACTGTGAAGACATACTAAAATTATAGTTAGCGGGAGAGAGCTCCAAGATGGCCGATTAGCAACAGCTCAGGATTGTAGCTCCCAGTAAAAGTGCAGAGAGCGAGTGGATGCCGCAATTTCAGACGAATTTCTGTTGCCCACAAACTGGGAGCTACCCAGCAGAGGAGCCACACGGGTCGCCAGCGCGACTCTTTTGGCCGGCGCAGCTGTTTTGCTGGCACCACGATGTGGCGTGGCACTTCTCACTGCAGAGTATATGGGACTGGGTGCCCTTTGAGTCAGGCTCGGCTGGTCCCATCCCCACAAGGAGAACAGCAATTGGAAGCGCTGAGAACTGAGAGTTTCACAGTAAGCACAGCTGAACCCAGGAAGGCCTAGCTCTGTGGGGAACGGGCGTCCGCCGAAGGAAAACTAAGAAACAGAAAAAACTTCATCACCAACAAGCCAGACGTCCACTCAGACCCAATCTGAAAGTCATCAATTACAAAGACGATAGGTGGATAAATCCACACAAATGGGAAGAAACCAGTGCGAAAAGGCTGAGAACACCCAAAATCAGAATGTCTCTCCTCGTACAGGGGATCGCAGCTCCTCATCAGCAAGAGAACAAGGCCTGACGGAGAATGAGTGCGATGAACTGACAGAATCGGGCTTCAGAAGATGGATAATAAGAAACTTCTGTGAGCTAAAAGAACACGTACTAACCCAATGCAAAGAAACTAAGAACCTTGAAAGAAGATTTAACGAAATGCTAACGAGAATGGATAACTTAGGAATATAAATGAATTGATGGAGCTGAAAAACACAACACTAGAACTTCACAAAGCATGCACAAGTTTCAACAGCCGAATTGACCAAGCAGAAGAAAGGATATCAGAGGTCGAAGATGAACTCAATGAAATCAAACGGGAAGGCAAGATTAGAGAACAAAGGGTAAAAAGGAATGAACGAATTCTCCAAGAAATATGGGA
>CAUYLG010048275.1:0-127995 GCA_963573385.1 Cacajao melanocephalus | reverse complement strand
TTTATGATTTGAACTCAGACCTGGAACAAGTAAACTCAATAAATATTTATAGAATTCTCCACCCCAAATGCACAAAACATACATTTTTCTCAGTATCATATTACACCTATTCTACAAGTGACCACATAATTGGAAGTAAATCACTCTTCAGCAATTGCATAGCATTTCACAGATTTAAATGAAATATTGGTTAGCTGTTTGTTTTTTTCTTCCCTTATTCCTTCCTGTCTCCATTGTTAAGCACAATTATTGGCATAAAAGAGCTCTTTAATACCTATTTTTAGATTGCATTTCAGCCTGGGCAATAGAGCAAGACTCCTGTTCTCTCTCCCTCTTTCTCTTCCTCTTTCTTTCTTTCTTTCATGAAAAAAAAGAGAGAGATATGTATGTCAAACCCACAGCCAATATCATACTGAATGAGCCAAAGCTGGAAGCATTCCCTTTGAAAACTGGCACAGAACAAGGAAGCCCTCTCTCACCACTCCTATTCAACATGGTATTGGAAGTTCTGGCCAGGGCAATCAGGCAAGAGAAAGAAATAAAGCGTATTCAAACAGGAAGAGAGGAAGCCAATTGTCTATTTGCAGATGACATAATTATATATTTAGAAAACTCCATCGTCTCAGCACAAAATCTCCTCAAACCATATACAGAAAACTGAAACTGGACCCCTTTTTTACACCTTATACAAAAATTAACTCAAGATGGATTAAAGACTTAAACATAAAACCTAAAACCATAAAAATTCTAGAAAAAAACCTAGGCAATACCATTTAGGACATAGGCATGGGCAAAGACTTCATGACTAAACACCAAAAGCAATGGCAACAAAAGCCAAAATTGACAAATGGGATCTAATTAAATTAAAGACCTTCTGCACAGCAATAGAAAATATCATTAGAGTGAACAGGCAACCTACAGAATGGGAGAAAATTTTTGCAATCTATCTATCTTACAAAGGGCTAATATCCAGAATCTATAGAGAACTTAAGCAAATTTACAAGAAAAAAAACAACCTCATCAAAAAGTAGGCGAAGGATATGAACAGACACTTTTCAAAAGAAGACATTTATGTGGCCAACAAACATATGAAAAAAGTTCATTGTCACTGATCATTAGAGAAATGCAAATCAAAATCACAATGAGATATATCTCATGCCAATTAGAATGGCGATCATTAAAATGTCAGGAAACGAGATGCTAGAGAGGATGTGGAGAAATAGGAATGCTTTTACACTGTTGGTGGGAGTGTAAATTAGTTAAGCCATTGTGGAAGACAATGTGGTGATTTCTCAAGGGTCTAGAACCAGAAATACCATTTGACCCAGCAATCCCATTACTGGGTATACACCCAACGGATTATAAATCATTGTACTATAAAGACACATGCACACATATGTTTATTGCATCACTGTTCACAATAGCAAAGATTTGGAACCAACCCAAATGCCCATCAGTGATACACTGGATAAAGAAAATGTGGCACATAAACACCATGGAATACTATGCAGCCATAAAAAAGGATGAGTTCACGTCCTTTGCAGGGACATGGAAGAAGCTGGAAACCATCATTTTCAGCAAACTAACACAGGAACAGAAAACCAAACACCACATGTTCTCACTCGTAAGTGGGAGTTGAACAATGAGAACACATGGACACAGGGAGGGGAACATCACATATCAGAGCCTGTTAGAGGGTAGAAGCCTAGGGGAGGGATAGCATTAGGAAAATACCTAATGTAGACAATGGGTTGATGGGTGCAGCAAGCCACCATGATGTGTATACCTATGTAACAAACCTGCACATTCTGCACATGTATCCCAGAACTTAAAGTATAATTTAAAAAAAAATTAAGTAAATAAAAAAGAGAGACCTATGCCTTCAAATTTGAAAGGGGAGGACTGTAGAGATGGTTTGGTTCTCCCAGAGGAAAGCTGGGATTGGTGGGAAGATGGACCTAAGAAAACAGGATAAGTGAGATGAGTCTTCTCTTTCAGATAACTTGGGGTGGGGCACAGGGTGGGTGCATTACGATAGGGAGGCACATTTTGTATCCTCAACATGACAAGCAGGTGCTGAGTAGAAGCACAAAAGAGAACCCTCTGGTACTGCAGTAACAAATTAAACCCCTTCTAAGCTGGGGATCCAGACAGGCCTTCCTCACTCATCCCAGTTTTCATTTGAGAGCAAATGCCCATTAGCATCAGAATTGGAGATGTCTGGGTATCTGCTGACAGATGCAGGAATTATTAAACATAGCAGTGGAGGTGTTGTGGGGCTGCAGGGATCAGAATCCCTGGGGTCACCAAGTTGCCAGATTGAACTGGCACTGAGCACTCGGGTCCCACCCTCACTGCCACTTGGCAGCCTGTCTTGCTTAGTGTGGGGCTCAGCTGTTCAGACCCCTAATTGCTTACCAGCTGCTTAATCCTTCCTATTGTTCACAGAGAGATTTGAAATAGAATAAAATTCACCTTCCAGTTGCATAGCAAGTCTAAATTGTTCCCCACAATTCTTAAATTTATCTGGGCACTTATTGAGTACCTAAAAGGAAAAAATTGGCATCCAAAGGAGTCCCTGGCATTACCATAGAACAAGATGGTTAGGAGTATGAAATATAGATCCAGCAGGGTTTGATGGTCTGATTCTTTCAGCTGCTTGACCTTAGGCAAGTTACTAAATCTTCTTGAGTCTTACTTTTCCTCAACTGTAAAATGAGATTAAAACTCTGACAGGACCAGTGAGCTCAAAATACTCACTTTTTTCAGCTTTCAAGTCTCCTCAACCTCCTGGCTATTCGTCTGGACTACCAATTTTATTAAGGTCTATAAATTGTTATCCTGACAGACAATATTTAAAGTTGAGGAAGGAGGTCAATTTGCGTATAAGCTCTGTTCATGCTGGGTTCAGTGTTAAAGAAGTCTGCTGGAGCCTGTTACCAGGGCAGGCTAAGGAGCTAACAGGAAAAACTACCTCCAAGAAGAAAGCAAAGGCCAGCTAGTTGAACTCATGTCTAAAGAGCCAGTAGACTTACAGAATTGCAAACAATTTGATCACAGATATTTTAGTTACATTTTACTGTATTCAGTGATGGAAAGTGTGCACTATGATAGTACTTGCAAATTTGGAGATTTGTGAGGGTTTAGGGAAGTATCTCTTTCAAATATCAAAGGCTTAATGTGTTATTTTATAGATCATTTTTATTCTTTTAAACAATATTTAAGATGGCTCCCAAACTCTGGGGTATCAGGATACATATATAAGCTACTAAAGCAAACTAAAATCCACAGCAAATAATGAGTTATTTGCTTAGACTTTCTGGGCAGGGAGTGTTTCCAATAGGTTATATTAGAAGAGTATCTACCTGAGCAGCGAAATTTACTTATATATTCAATAACTATTTAGTTAGGGCTTTCTATCAGTATAAGTACTAAAAAAATAGTATATTTAGGCAGAGGGGTCACAAAGGCAGCAAATTATGAGCCCTGCTTTCAGGTTATTTGTACTTTAGTTTGACTAAAAATGAAAATAATAATTTTTATCTCCATGACGTTTTACAATTTCAGAGTTTTAATGCCAATTTTCATTTCATACTCAAAGATTCCTGTATTATGAACTCCATTTTATTTTTATTTTTTATTTTTATGGGTTTTTTTTTTCTTTTTGTTTTGAGACTGAGTCTCACTCTGTCACCCAGGCTTGAGTGCAGTGACACAATCTCCGCTCACTGCAACCTCTGCCTCCCAAGTTGAAGCAATTCTCACGCCTCAGCCTTCTGAGTAGCTGGGATTTCAGGCATGCCCCACCACTCCTGACTAATTTTTGTATTTCTTTAGTAGAGACGGGGTTTCACGGTGTTGGCCAGGCTGGTCTCAAACTCCCGACCTCAAGTGATCCACTTGCCTTGGCCTCCTAAAGTGCTGGGATCACAGGAATAAGCCACCATGCCTGGCCTATTAATTCCATTTTAAAAACTGAGGTTCCAAGAAGTGAAGATATTTTTTGAAGGGCATGAGGTTAGTTCATAATCACAATTGAAACCCAGGTTTCTTGACTCTAGATTTAATGTTCTCATTAACCATAGCTGCATCTTGAAAAAGAGACTCTATGCCTTTGCTAAAGTGGGAAGAAAGAAGCAGAACATTTTTTTGATTAATTTTCCCATGAGGCCCTATAGTCCATCTGGCCCTGGCAAAAACACCATGGAGAGTACATAGAAAATGAAGACTTGTTTCCTACCTTCCATAGGCTTTCAAATTAAATTGATGTTAAGAAACATGTAAGGGAAGAAACACAATGAGACTGCCCTTGTCCTTATGGAGCTTACACTGTCTGTCTTGTTCAGCATTATGTGTTCCAGTGGTAACCACAGGGTCTGGGACATAGTGGGTCTAGGTACTTAATAAAAATATGTTGCATAACCACTAGGGAAAACAGTATGGAGATTTCTTAAAGAACTAAAAGTATAACTACCATTCAATCCAGCAATCCCACTACTGGGTATCTACCCAAAGGAAAATAAATCATTCTATCAAAAAGACACATGCATTTCCATGTTTATAGCAGCACAATTTGCAATTGCAAAAATAGTAAACCGATCTAAGTGCCCATCAGCCAACAAGTGGATAAAGAAAATGTGGTATATATACACCATGGAATACTACTCAGGCATAAAAATGGAATGAAATATCTTTTGCAGTGACTTAGGTGGAGCTGGAGGCCATTATTCTAAGTGAAGTAACTCAGGAATGGAAAACCAAATATTGTATGTTCTCACTTGTAAGTGGGAGCTAAGCTATGAGGATGCAAAGGCATAAGAATAATGTAATGGACTCTGGGGACTTGGGGGGATGTGTAGAAGGGGGTTTAGGGATAAAAGACTACATATTGGGTACCATGTACACTGCTCAGGTGATGAGTGCACCAAAATCCCAGAAATCACTACTAAAGAACTTATCCATGTAACCGAAAGCCACCTGAACCCCAAAAAACCATTGAAATAAAAATTAAAATTAAAAAATATGTTGCATAAATAAAAGACAGATGAATGAGAGCAAATAGATAACTACAAAATATACTTTAGTATATACTGTAACTTCAAATGTGATAAACAAGGAATCACAAAGCAATAGGAATTAGATGTTTCATTTAAATGCAGAGGGTTTGGAAAGTTACGTATTTGGAGAAAATAATGCTAGATTTCTATCTCATAATATAATCTCATAATGTCAAGTAAATTCCAGACAAATCAGAGTCAAATGTTAATAACAAAACTATTTTTTTTTCAAAAGGCAGAAACTATAAGTGACAACTTCACTGATTTCTGACAAGGGATTTCTAAGTATAAAAATAATGTAAGAAATCATAACATAAACAGCTAAAAATATGACTACATTAAAAGAAGACTTGAATCTTGGCTTAAAGCATTAGAACTTTTGTATATCGAAGGACACCATGAATGTTATATAATGAACTAGGAAATATATTAAAAATAAATAAGAAAAGCAAAAATGTCCGTGAAGATATTTTTAAATATATAAAAAAGCATGCAAAAAATCTTTTAAGATATAAAAATCCAATAACCCAACAAGAAAAACATAAACACATTAGGAATAATGGTCAAAGGGCATAAAAAATGAATTCATAGAACAATAAAAATTTTAAAATTCAGAAAAACTCAACCTCTCTGTTAATCAAAGAAAAATAAAATAACAATGATTTTCTTTACCCATTACATTTGTAGAAATTAAAATTATAATGTTTAGTACTGCCAAAGGCATGATGAAATAGGCCTCTCATAAACTGATGGTAGAAATTAAAATAATATAAGCTTTCTAGAAGGCAATTTGGCCATGGTTGTGAAAACATTTTTAATGTATATAAACTTTGAATCAGTGATTCTGCTTCTATAAAATTATCCTAAAATAATCAGAGATGCAAAACGATGTATATACAAGAAATTTCATCATAGCCTTCTTGATAATAGTGAAAAAGTGTAAATCAAATAAATGCTCAACACTAGAGAACTGTTAGACAAATTATTCATAAGACGGAATGCTATGCAGTCATTAAAAATCAAATTTTAGGTGAAATATTTGATGTGCCCATAAAAGGTTTTTAAAAAGCAGACTGCAAAAGAGTATCATAAAATGACGCTATTATTTTGAGAGAGAAGAAAGGAAAGAGAGGAGAAAAGGAGGGAAGGAGAGAGGAAAAGAGAATGAAAAAAATGTAATCGCAAGCTCTGTTGAAATTTTGTTTTATATCTTAGGATCACAAGGGATTTATTATTTGATGTTTTGTTTTTGCTTTTCTATGTTTTAACAAATTTTCTACATTTTTGTAATTGAAAAATTGTTTATATGAGTCTGAAAAGACTACCCAGAAATTTCTGGGCAATAGGATTACAAATATTTTTCATTTTCTTCTTCTCATACAAGAATATTTACAGCATACAAAACTACTTCTTGTATTTCTCAATATCTTTATAGAAAGTCTTACCGGTGGAAGAGATCTGAGTTACCCAGAGTTACCAATGGCCTATCCTTAGGGGTCTGTAGCAACTTCAGTCCTTGCCTCCTCAGAAGAAAGAAGAATTCTAATGAGGGGCATAAAGTACAAAAAGAGACCGAGAAAAGTTCCAGAGCAGGAATAGAAGTTTATTTTAAAAGGCCGTAGAACAGGAAAGAAAGACGGGTGCGCTTGGAGGAGACCCAAGCGGGCACGTGAAAGGTTAAAGAGAGGTCAAGTGCCCCATTTAACTGTGATCCTGGGACTTTTATAAGCTCGCCTCTTTGCCATGATTCTTCCTTTAGAGGGGGCTGCCGGCACGCACAGAGCCCTCTTCACCTTTGAGAAGTGAGCTCATGCAGTGTGTTAAGGGAGTTACAGGTATGCTCATCTGAGGCTTTCTTTCTTTTCCCAGTAGAATGTACCCGAAAGATCATACTTCACCATTTTTGTCTCTTAATATGCGTGCCCAAGAAACTGTTTCTTCCTGGCGTCTGCATTCAGTTAACAGTTTTAATTAATGTTAACAGGTGTGGACCATCAGTCTCTCCCTGGCTGCCGAATTATCTTTTTAAGAGAGGCAATGCGATAATTGCCGAATCATCACCTGACATTTCTAGTGGGTGGGGGGAGAGCCCTCTCCTGCCCCCACTCAGGCCTAACTACCTGTAACAAAAGCATGAATTATTTATATCGAAAGAAAAGAGTCCTTTCTTTTTTTTTAACACAAAAAGATATAAATATCTCTTATATGTGACATTTTCAACATGAACCGCATAGCATTTGCATAATACTATGAAATATATTTTTAGTAATGAAGATCTGGTCGGAATAATCTAGAATAGATGAAGTGTTCAAAATAGATATAAATTTGACAGTGAGTCCCAGGTATCAAATAGCCTTTCAGTTCTTTCCACAAGGAAACTGTGACAGAAATGAAGACTTATTCCCCTTATTTTCTTCTCAGCTTCTATGGCAGCCTGTGGGATGGGGAAGGTTTAACTGCAAGCATGTTCTTGTACTAAGAATTTGAGGGAGTAAGGAACAATAGCTGAGGCGTGGCTGGGTGGAGAGGTCTTAAGAATAGTATTCACAGTGTCGGAACACATATTTTCGGATCTTACAAGTAAAAAAAGTTTCTGTAAATAATCTGTTTATTTCACCTTTGTTTGCAATTTAAATAATACTGAACAATATTTCAATAAATAATACTAAAAAATAACAATGGCTGATATTTATTGATGCTTGCTCTATGCCAAGCACTGTATGAAATCTTGGGCATACATTATTTCTTTTAATCTGAACAGACACCCTACGAGGCAGAAACTTTTTGAATCTTCACTTGACAGATTATAAAAGGCAAGACCTAGAGAGGTTGGGTAACTTGTCCAAGTTTAAGACCAGGTTTATCTGAATTTCAGCTCCAACTATTTAATTATACATTGCCTAATGTATCTGCTAAAGCTAAACAATACCCAACAAAAATGCATTCATATGGTCACCAAAAGACACATGCTAACTGGAAGATTAGACGGCAGCACTATTCTTAGAAGTCAAAAACTAGAAACTACCCAAATGCACATCAGCAATTGAACAGATAAATTCTGGTACATTTACATAATGGAATGCTATACAGCAATATGAATGAATTATTTACAACTACATGGATGAATATCACATACATAATATTGAGCAAAATAAGTCAGACCCAATGGACGCTATAATTCAATTTGTTTAAAACATGCAATAAATAATCAAAATGAATCTATGATTTCAAAATCAGGATAGTGCCTACTCTTTGATGTTGAGGATGTGGCAGGTGAAGCCTGGATGGTGGCAAAGAAGGGTTTCTGGGTGCTAGTAATGTTCTGTTTCTTGATCTGGGTCCTGATTACACTGATTACAAGAGTGTGTTCACAGTTTAAGAATTCATTGAGCTTTATACCTGTACTTTTCTGTATGACTAGTAAGTCCAGAGGAAGAATGTTGTTGGTGACAGACATGTGGTTTAGTTTCTACTATAGGAAAACCTAAAACAAGTACACTCTACATACAGGAAAGGAGTACAAACAATTAGCCCTGGGGAATGACAAATAATATGCCACAACAAGCTCACTTAGTTACCTTTCCATCAGAATTCAGAATCAGAATGTGTCTGTTTGGACAGCAGGAAAGTGTTTGCTTTAATATCACCACCTGCAGAATGAAATTCAACCAATTGAGTTAGGAAATTGCCATTTACAGATAATTATTATTTAGCTGGTTTCTAACTTCACAGATCTGCAGCCATTTGAGGACAAGGTCCCAAAACTGCCATAGGGTGTGGTGCGGGAGCCGGTCTATTTTAACTTAATGATCTGGAAGAGGAAATAACCAGCATGGTAATGACATTGCGAAGGATGCTAAATTGAGAGAGTTGCAAATGTTAATAAAGGCAGAAGAACAAGATGGGGAGACTTTGCTGATAAAATGTGGGCTTTGTGAGTAATCCCAGCGCATTGAATTCCCCATGCTCTGCCATAGCAATAGATTCCAGAGCAACTCCTTTGTGTTAAAAAATAAAGGTCTCATATCTTAAAAAAATTGAATATGCTATTCGGGCATTGCAACTTTAAATAAACCTTCTTTAATTTTAAAAGTTTTAGACTTACAGAAAAGTTATTAAGACAGTACAGAGTTCCAATATATCTCACACCCAGTTTCCCCTATTATTAACATCATACATTAGTATAGCACATTTGTAACAATTAATGAACCGATATTGATACATTGTTTCTTTTTTAATTTTTGTTTTTTAAATGTAAATTGACAAATTCTAGTTCTATTTATAGGGTATAAAATTATGTTCTGATTTATGAATACAATGTGGAATAATAAAATCAAGCTAATTAATCTATCCATCACCTCAAATATCTAACATTTTTTATGTTGAGAACATTAAAATTTACTCTTAGTAATTTTTAAATGTTCAATGTTATTTACTACATTCACCACACTGTGCAATATATCTCAGAGCAAAAAAAGAAACAAACTCATTCCTCCTGCCTAATTGAGGCTTTGTATCCTTTGACCATCATTTCACCATTTCCCCTAACTCCCAGCTTCTGGTAATCACCATTTTACTCTCTGCTACTTTGAGTTTGATTGTTTTAGAGTCCACATGTAAGTGAGAACAGGCAATATTTGTCTTTCTGTGTGTGGCTTATTTCACATAACATGCTCTTCAATTCCATCCGTGTTGTCGCAAATGACAAAATTTCTTTTTTTAAGGCTGAATAGGATTCCATTACACATACATCATACTTTCTTTATCCATTCATCTGTTGATAGACACTTAGGCTGATTCCATAACTTTGTTATTGTGCATAGGTGCTGCTATCAAAGTGGGAATGCAGATATTTCTTTGACATACTGATTGCAAACCTCTTGGGTAAATGTGAAAAACTAGGATTGCTGGATTATACGGTAGTTCTATTTTTAGTTTTTTGAGGCACTTCCATACAGTTTTCCATAATGGCTGTACTAATTTACATTCCCACTAGCAGTGTGCAAGGGTTCACCTTTCTCCGTAGCCTTATCAACACTTGTTATCTTTTGTCTTTTTGATAATAGCCTTTTAAACAAGAGTGAGGTGATATCTCATTGTGGTTTTGATTTTTATTTCTCTGATTAGTGATGTTAAATGTTTTTTCCATATACTTGTTGGCCATTTGCATGTCTTCATTTGAGAAATGTCTATTCAGGTCCTTCGACCATTCTTTAAACCAGGTTATTTGTTTTATTTCTTTAGCATTGTTTCGAGTTTCTAATATCTTGGATATTAACCCCTTATTAGATGTATGGCTTTCAAATGTTTATACTAATTTATAGGTTGTCTCTTCACTCTGCTAATTGTTTCCTTTTTTGTGCAGAAGCTTTCTATTTTGAGGTAATCTTATTTGTCTATTTTTGATGTTGTTGCCTGTGCTTTTGGGAAACATGAGGTTACTAATTAAACTCCATACTTCATTCAGATTTCCTTAGTTTTTACCTAATTCTCTTTTCTGCTCCAGAACCCCATCCAGGATACTATAATCCATTTAGTCATCATGTCTCCTTTAAGCTCCTTTTAGCCATGATAGTTTCTCAGACTTTCTTTGTTTTTGACAGTTTTGAAGAATACTGGTCAGACATTTTGTGGACTGTTCCTCATTTGAGATTTCTCTGTTTTTCTCATGATAAGATAGGGATTATGAGTTTGGGGAAAGAAGACTACAGAGGTAAAGTGCTATTTTCATCACATCATATTAATGGTACATACTATCAACGTGATTTATCACTGTTATGTTAACCTTTATCACCTGGCTTAGGTAGTCATTGCCATGTTTCTCCACTATAAAGTTATTCTCATTTCCCCCCTTTCTGTTACTTCACTCTTTGGAAGAAAGTCCCTAGCTGCAGTTCACACTTAGGGAATAGGGAATTATGCTCTATCTTATTGAAGGGGGAGTATCTACATAAATTATGTGGAATTCTTCTACATAGGATATTTGTATATTCTTCCCCATTTATTAATCCAATCATTCATTATGTCAGTATGAACTCATGGATATTTATTTTATACTTTGGCTTATAATCCGATACTACTTTATTTATTTTGTTCCTCAAATCATTCCACTTCCAGCTATTGGGAGCTCTTTCAATTGACTCCTGTGTCTTTCTTACATACTTCCACCACTGTGGATTTTTTTTTTTTTGAGTACTTTCTTATCTGCTAGCAGTACAAAATATTCCAGGATCATCTGCATATTTCCTGCCCAGTCCTAGAATCAGCCATTTCTCCTAGGAGCTCTGATTTATTTTACTGAAAAATGGTATTAGAAACCAAGATCTGTGCACTATGTGTGATCACTGCTACTGGAGTGCTTTTGCTTCTAGCCCTGTAAACTGACAGCACAAGGAAATACATTTGCATATATAAACACTGTATACATATATATCTATAAACATTTCTATATGTATCTATCTGTATCTATATTAAACTAATCTTGAGTTCATACTGATATCTTCAATTCCAATCCATTACCACATGAATTATTCTACCCTTTTCTCCTTATCTGTAACCTTTCTTCCCCAACAATGAGAAAACTAGCTCCCACCGTCTGCCATCCATTTACTTATTATGTAATTCTAGTATCCATGTATAGTGGTTTTAGAATTGTTAACCCATATCTCAATGGGAAACAACTTTATTATTTAGTGTACAGTGCTTATATATAGTTCCTTTTATCTTTAGTCTTATAGACTGTACCCATTACCTTGTACATTTCCCCTACCCCCCTTCAGTTATATTGTTTAATACATGTGTGATACAGTTAGCATCTTTAAAATCACATTCTGCATTCCATTCTGAGATCCACTGATCTCTAAATGATTTTTTAATTTGCATGCATTAAAGTCCACTCTTTGGGCTATAGTTCTATGGGTTTTGACAAATATACAGTATTGTGTATCCACCATTACAGTCTCATTCAGAATAGCTTCACTGCCTTAAAAAAATCACCTGTGATTCTTGCATTCAACCTTCCCCCACCTCCACTGAACTCCTAGAAATCACTGACCTGTGTCTAGAGTATTGCCTTTTTCATAATGTCATGTAAAAGGAATCACACCAAATGTAGCTTTGCAAACTTGCTTCTTTCACTAGGCAAAATGCATTTACAATACATCTATGTATTTGCATGGCTCGATAACTCATTCCTTTTCATCACTCAATAGTATTACATTATATGATGTAGAATAGTTTGCTTATTCCTTTACCTACTGAAGGACATTTTTGTTGTTTCTAGTTTTTGGTGATTATTCATAAACTGGCCATAAACATTTTTAAATTTTAAATTTTTTATTTTCAATTTTTGTGGGTACATAAGTGTATATATTTATGGGGTACATAAGATGTTTTGATACAGGCATTCAATGTGTAATAATCACATCATGGAGAATATCCATCCCTTCAAGCATTTATCCTTTGCTTATCAACAATCCAATTACACACTTTTAGTTATCTTAAATATACAAGTAAGTTATTATTGACTATAGTCACCCTTGTACAATCAAATACTAAGTATTATTCATTCTTACTATTTTTTGTACCCATTAACCATCCCCATCTTACCCCAAGCCTCCCACTACCTTTCCGAGCCTCTGGTAACCATCCTTCTCTGCTCTAGTTTTGATTTTTAGATCCCACAAATAAATAAGAACATGTGATGTTTTGTTGAATTCAATTTGCTAGTATTTTGTTGAGGATAATTTTGCATCATTATTCATTAGAGAGATATTGGCCTGTAGTGGGGTTTTTGTTTTTGTTTTTTTGCTTTTTTCTTTTGATGTGTCTGTGTTTGGTTTGATATCAGGGTAATACTAACCTCATAGAATGAGGTTGGAAGTATTCCCTCCTCCTCTATTTTTCACAATAGGAGGAGTAGGATTGGTATTAGTTCTTCTTTAAAGGTTCGATAGAATTCAGCAGTGAAGCCATTGGGTCCCAGGCTTTCCTTGACCAGGAGAATTCTTATTATGGTTTCTATCTCATTACTTGTTATTGGTCTATTCAGGTTTTGCATTTCTCCATGTCAATCTTGGTAGGTTGTGTATGTCTAGGAAATTGTTCATTTCTCCTCAATTTTCCAATTTATTGGCGTATAGTTGCTCATAGTGGCCACTAATGATCCTTTGAATTTCTGCAGTATCCTTTGGAATGTCTCCTTTTTCATTTCTGATTTTATTTATTTGGATCTCTTTTTTTCTTAGTCTGACTGAAAATTTGTCAATTTTGTTTAATCTTTCAAAAAATAAACTTTTTGTGTCATTGATCTTTTGTGTTGTTCTCTTCATTTTAATTTCATTTATCTCTGCTCTGATCTTTATTGTTTATTTTCTTCTACTAATTTTGGGTTTGGTTTGTTCTTGCTTTTCTAATTAAGATGCAGCATTAGATTGTTTATTTGAAGTTTTTCCTATTTCTTATATAGGCACTTATAGCTATCAACTTCCCTCTGAGTATGGTTTTGCTGTATCACATATGTTTTGGTATGTTGTGTTTCATTATTTGTTTCAGTAAATCTTTCAATTTTCTTATTAATTTCTTCATTGATCCACTTATTCAGGAGCATATTGCTTAATTTCCATGTATTTACATAGTTTCCTAAATTTATTAATTTCTAGTTTTATTACATTGTCCTCAGAGAAGATGCTTGATATTATTTCAATTTTTTTGAATGTTTTAAGACTTTTTGTGACATACCATTTGGTCTATCCCTGAGAATGATCCATTTGCTGAGGAAAAGAATCTGTATTCTCTATCCATTGGATGACATGTTCTGTATCTATTAGATTCATTTGGTCTATAGTGCAGATTAAGTCCAATGTTTCTTTGTTGATTTTCTGTCTGGAAGATCTGTCCAATGCTGGAAGTGGGGTCTTGAAGTCTCCAGCTATTATTGTATTGGGGCCTATCTCTCTCTTTAGCTCTAATAACATTTCCTTTATATATCTGGATACACCCATGTGGGGTGCACACATATATTTAAAATTCTTATATACTCTTCTGAATTGACAAGTTTATTGTTATATAGTGACATTCTTTGTCTCTTCTTATAGTTTTTGTATTGAAATCTATTTTGTCTGACATAAGTATAGTGATTTCTGTTCTTTTTTGGTTTCTATTGGCGTGAAATATCTTTTTCCATTCCTTTATTTTCAGCGTATGTGTGGCTCTACGTGTGAAGTGTATTTCTTGTAGGTATCAGATCAATGAGTCTGGATTTTTCATTCATTAGTCAGTCTATGTCTTTTGATTGGAGAGTTTAGCCCATTTACATTCAAAGTTATTATTGATAAGTAAGGAATTACTCCTGCCATTTGGTTATGTGTTTTCTGATTGTTTTGTAGTATTCTCTTCCTTCTTTCTTTCCTTCTTGTCTTTCTCTAAAGAAGGTGATCTTCTCTGGTGATATGATTTAGTCCCTTCCTTTCTCCTTTTTGTATATCAGTTGTATGTTTTTTGGTTTGAGGTTACCATGAGGCTTGCAAATTCAATCTTATAACTCCTAATTTTAAGCTGATAACAACCTAACACTGTTTGCATAAACAAAAAAGCAAAAAGAAAACTAATAAAAACTCTATGCCTTAACTTCGTCCCTCACTTTTTAAATTTTGTTGTTTCTATTTATATTTGATTATCCTATGTCTTGGAAAGTTGTTGTAGTTATTATTTTTGATTGGTTCATTGTTTAATCATTTGACTTAGGAAAAGAGTAGTTTGCACACCTTAGTTACAATGTTATAATATTCTGTGCTTTTCTGTTTACTATTACTAGTGAGTTTTGTACTTCAGGTGATTACTTATTGCTAATTAATGTCTTTTTCTTTCTGATCGAAGTACTCCTTTCAACGTTTTTTGTAAGACAAGTCTGGTGTTGATAAAATCCCACAGCTATTGTTTGTCTGACTTCTGGTTCTCATGAAGGTGTTTTATGAGTATAGATAGTTGTTAAATTGGTTTCCTTGTGTGGGGGATGATTGGTAGAGCCTTCTATTCCATCATCTTGCTCCACCTCCAATCACCTGCTATAAACATTTATGTGCAGGCTTTTATGTAGACATAAATTTTCAACTCCTTTGGATAAATACCCTGTGGTTTGGTATCTGGTGTCTGTCCAAATGCTAGAATGTAGGATAAGACTATGTTTACCTTTGTAAGACACTGCCAAAGTGTTTTTAAAAATGACTGTACCTTTTTGTATCCCCACCAGCAATAAATGACAGGTTTTTTTTTTTGTTCTTCATTCTTGCCACCAATAAGTATTGTTAGATTGTAGGAGTTAGCCTTTATGGTACTTGTATATTAATATCATATTGCTGTTTTAATTTGCATTTTTCTAATTTGCTTGAAAAATAATGGCAAATATCTTTTCATAGGCTTCTTTGCCATCTGTATACCATCTTTGGTGAGGAATCTGTTCAGGTCCTTTGTCCATTTTTAAATGGAATTGTTTGTTTTCTTATTGCTGAGTTTTTAAAGTTCTTTGTATATTTTAGATATAAATTCTTCATTGAATATGTATTTTGCAGATGCTTTCTCTCAGTATGTGCCTTGATGTTTTATTCTTATAGCCATATCTTTTTCAGAATAGGAAAATTTTTAGTTTTAATAAAAGTCTCCTGTATATTGCATTTTTTATTCTTTTCTCCTCTTTATTCTTCTCTGGCATTAATTGAGCATTTTATGTAATTCCATTTTATCTTTTTTCTTAGCATATCAATTACAGTTCTTTAAAAAATTTTGTAGTGATTGCACTAGAGTTTCCAATATATATTTTAAACTGGTCTAACTTCACCATCAAATAATACTATACTGCTTTAAGCATAGTATAGATGCCTTATGACAGTGTATCCCAAATTCTTCCCACACATTCTTTGTAACATTGCTATTATTAATTTATTTCAGATTTCATTTCACTTATCCATATGCCATAATAACCCAATACATTCTTACTATTATTACTTTAAACAAACATTAATCTTTTACACCAATTAAAAATTTTTAAATCAAAGTACTTCATCATATCATTATTTATTCCTTCTCCAGTGCTCTATCTTTATTTTGATCCAAGTTTCTGGCCTCTATCATTTTTCTTCTGCCTGAAGAACTTCTATTAGCATTTCTTGTAGGGTGAGTTTGCTGGCAGTGTATTCTCTTAGTTTTTCTTTAAGAAAGTTTTTACTTCTTCACATTTGAAAGATAAATTCTTTGGATATAGAATTATAGATTGGTAAGTTTTTTTTTTCTTTCAACACTAAATATTTCACTCCATTCTCTTCCTGCAACACAGTTTCTGATGAAAAAGTCACTGTAATTCTTTTTTATTTTTTATTTGAATAGTTTTGGGGGAACAGTTGGGTTTTGGTTACATGGATAAGTTCTTTAGTGGTGATTTCTGAGATTTTAGTGCACCCATCACCCAAGCAGTGTACACTGTATCTAATGTGTGGGCTTTGATCCCTCATCCCACCTCCCACACTTCTCCACGTCTCCAAAATTCATTATATCATTCTTATGCCTTTGTGCCTTCATAGCTTAGCTCCCACTTATGAGTGAGAGCTTATGACATTCAGTTTTCCAGTCCTGAATTACTTCACTTAGAATAGTGGTTTCCAATTCCATCCAGGTTGTTGCGAATGCCATTATTTTGTTCCATTTTATGGCTAAGTAATATTCCATGGCATATATACATACATACACCACATTTGCTTTATCCACTCATTGGTTGATGGTCATTTAGGCTGGTTCCGTATTTTTGAAATTGCAAATTGTGCTGCTATAAACATTCTTATCCTTATTCCTCTATAGGTAAGATGTTTTCTCTTCTCTTCACCTCCCAATCCCTGTGCCTCCCTGAAACACACACCTATTTGGCTTTCAAGATTTTCTCTGTCTTTGGTTTTCTGTAGTTTCAATGTGATATGCCAAGATGTGAGGACTTCATGGTGCTGGGTGGGGCAGAGATTTTCCTGCTGGTATTCTCTGAGCTTCCTTGATCTGTGGTTTGGTGTCTGTCATTAGCTTTGGAAAGTTCTTAGCCATTATTACTTCAAATTGCTGTTTTGCTTTATTGTTGCTCTCCTCTCCTGGTATTCCAATTAAACATGTGTATTAAATGTTCTTTTCTTTTTTTCACCCATTCTTTATTCTCCTTGCATTTCAGTTTGAGAAGGTTCTATGATCCTGTCATCAAGCTCACTGACTCTATCCTCTGTCATGTCAAATCTACTGATAAGTCCATTGAAGATATCCTTCATTGCTGTTACTTTTTAAAATTTCTAACACTTCCTTTTGATTCTTTCTGAGTTTCCATTTCTCTGCTTATACTACTCATCTGTCCTTGTATGTTGCCTACTTTTTCCATTAGAGCCCTTGACACACCATTATAGTTATTTTAAATTCTCTGTCTGATAATTCCAGCATCTGTGTCTTGTTCTCATGATTGCTTTGTCTCTTTAAGCTGTATTTCCCTTGTAGTTTGTTGCTGAAAATCAGGTCGTTTATATTGGAAAATAGGAATTAAGGTAAACAGGCCTTGACTGTGAGGATTCATGTTAATATGACTAGAAGTTGGGCTGTGTTTAAAATTTCCCACAGCTACAGGTGCCAGAGCTTTCAAAATCTTCTAATGTTTTTGTTTTTGTCCCCTCTCTTTGACTTTATGTTTCCCAAAGTACTCATGCTCAGAAATAGTTTGTGTCTTGTAGCTCTTTCAGCTGTAATCTGCTATCATACTGGAGCCCTGTTGGGGTGGTGGTAAGTACGTGGCAGGGGAGTATTCTATAATCTAGTGATTAACTCTTAGTGTTTTAGTGGGCCTATGTCTCAGGGATGTAACCTTCACAAGTATTTCTGCAGTGGCACAGCCTTCTTTTCTCCGTTGGCCCCTCCTGCCTTTCTGACTGCAACATTTTCAGTCTAATTCCTTGAAGCTTTGACCCTTGATGATATGAGTATTTTTTTCTCACCTTTCTCACCAGGTGAGACTGGAGGGCTAGCAGGAGCTGTCTGTGTGAGAGGAATGCCCTTTCTCCAGCTAAGTTTCTGGAAATGTCTTTTCTCCTAGACAATGGGTCTTTCTTATGAAGAAGGCCCTGAGAGAATTTCACAATGATTATGCTTCCCATTTCTCTGCCACAAGGGGATCTTTCTCCAATCTTCCATAAAAGAATTTGGTGGGTTCCTGGGGGCAAAACTCACAAAATTGTGGGGCCCCTCTAAGACTGAAACCCCATGAGTTTCTTACTCTCACATTAGACTATGTTGAGGTGCCAACAATTCATCAAATTACTGTTTAAATGTTCCTATCAGTTTCTGTCTCCAGAGACTTCTGCTCCAAATTAGCGGATCTCAGCTGTGACTCTTTGGATACACCTGTCTATACAGATTTCAGGGAGACAATTTGTCCTACAAGGGAAAAAGGAAAGCTGTGACACTGGAGAAATATTTGTGCAGGTTACATCCCTGAGATACAGGCCCACTAAACACTGAGCGTTAATCATCAGATTATAGAATTTGGCTCTCTAGTGGATTCAGGAAAAGTTGTTGATGTTTACTTTGTCTATATTTTTTTTCTTATAAGGATGGGGTGACAACTTCCAAACTCTTTACATGTCAGAGCTAAAACCAGGGTATGTCTGGCATTGCATTTTAATAAAAAAACAGGATGAAAGGATGCCAAATATTTTGTTTCTAAGAGGGTCATTGGGAAGTGGCATTTACTGAGTGCCTAAAAATTTATATAGCTTATTAATTTGCTCAACAAATAATTACTGAGTGCCTTCTATGTGCCAGATGCTATTCTAAGAGATGAGGTTACCTCTGTGAATGAAATGAAGTTCCTACTTTCATGAAACTTCCATTTGACTTGGAGGGAGACAGAAAATGATGATAAATCCTATAAAGTGAAATAAAACTGAGTAACAGAAATAGGGAGCAATGGGATGAAGGTTGGGGAATACTATTTTAAAGATAACAGAAAAGAGGCACCACTAATAAGATAAAATTTCAAAAGACTACCCTCTCAATGAAGGAATGCCCCTACAGGATATCTGAAGGCAAAGTATTTAGGAAACATAAAGAAGGCAGATGTTGCTAAATTGGAGCGGAAGCAGCAGGAACCCTCATCATGTGGAACCTCAGCCATGGTAAGGTTTGAACTTTCACTCTGAGTGATGTGGGAAACCACTGGGGAATTTTCAACAGAAGACTGGTATAAGTTGATATATTTTAAAGGGATCACTCTGGCTGACACATTGAAAATCAGACTGTTGGGGGTGGGTAGGACAAGATGGAAGCTACAGAGAATAATTAGGATGCTACCAGAATGATCAAGACAAGAAATGATGGTGGCTTGGAGGTAATAAGATTTGATCAGGTTCTGGAATTATTTTGAAAGTACAGACAACAGGATTACTGATGAATTGGTTAAAAAATATTGGTCAACTCTTAGTAAAATAAAGGTAATAAAACTTACGTAAGATGAGAAAACTAACCCTCAAGGAGAGTTTATCTAGACTTCTGAGCTAATGAGTGGCAAATCAAAATTTTAAACCAAATCTGTCAGGCTCCAAACCCCTAGCTCTGACTCTCACATTCATAGCCTGTTAGAGTTATGAGGGATCTTTGAGTTCAGCCCAATACTTCATTTCTCAGAAGAAAAAAACTGAAGCTCCCAGAGGTTAAAAGCTATTCTCTAAGTTCTAAAATTAGCTAAGGGCAGAACTGACACAGAAGACTATCTGGTGACACCTGAATGGTTCTCTTTGCCCTTTTATCTGATAATCAGAAATAAACAGCCAAAGGTAGCAGGTAATTGTCAATTAAACCCAAGCTCACAAGAAGATAGTGCTATTACAAAATCTACTGCATATGGGTCAGCTTTGACGAGGCATCACAAGACAGAAGTGATATTTATCACATTGCACTCTAGACACTGCCTATATTTTTTACTTATTAACAAAATGGTACAGTGTCTAAGGGAAGCCTTTAAAAGAAACCCAAAGGAAACAAAACATGAAACAAACAAGTGAGCAAGATAACAAAATCTGTGAAGTCAATTGTGGTTCTAATTGCCTAACAAACATGCCAGGGCTGCCAAAATGGTTGAATTCTGTGTGTTTTTATAGGATACTTTGGGGATTTTCAGGTCAGTGGTATGAACATTTAAACTGTGGAACTGCTTAATATGAAGAAGCCACATTATTCTGTTCATCTAAATTGACTATTTTCTCCTAGAAAATACATTCTTGGAAAAACCAAGAATGAATATTAATCCCTAGAAATAAATTAGGGGCTTTCACATTTTGTAAAATACTTTTTTCATCTAGTAATGGCTATTAGTCCTTCAAATTCAACTCAGCCTACTATTTATTAAACCCCTACTATGTGCCAGAAACTGATCTAAGGGATTTATGCATTATTTATCTACATTCCTTTGGCTCATGGAGAACCCTGGGTTTACCACTACACCTTCACTTCCAAGTGTAAATCAAGGATTATTGTGCTGTGTGTTGTCTGTCTTCCATTATGCTTTCAATGCCTTGAGGGCAGAAACTCTTCTATCTCTTCTCTTTAGTACTTCAAAATATTTCGAGAGAAGTTACACAGATCTTTGCCTCCAAGTATTTCACTTAATTCAATTTATTCCTGACAATAGCCCTACGAGATATTGCTTTAATAGCGTCCTATTCACTCCGATGGTGAGGGAGAGTTTCCTAACCTTAGGTTACGGGATGGCTGAACTCACAACACCTGACACTAGCCACATTAGACTGACAGGAATTTGTTATATATACTCATATCCCAGGGGAGGAGGACACCATGCCATGCAGGGCTGCATGAAGATTGCACTCAAGAACACAGTGAACAACCAGGGGTATAGGAAGCAGGCTTTGTAATATCAAGTATAGGATGGGGTGCCCCCTGGTTACCATGGGAGGATGTAATTGGCTTGTTTGAACAATTCCATTAACTGTCAGGAAACTGAAACCCACTACTCAAAGGAATGTAGAAAGTGTGCCTGGTTCCTGTGATAAAAAAGAGTTGTCTCCGGACCGTTTCCATAGGAACAGAGTAGGGACGGAAACTCATAATTAGTGCATACAAAGCCCTTCTAATTTTACCAGCTATCAAGGCAGAACATAACATTGAGCCTTACCTTTAGGTCTTACACTACAACTATACCTGAGGAAATGGAGTTCAGGATGCTTATATCATGAGCAAATTTACATAGCTCCTGAAATATTGAGGTTAGATCCAGATCTTTAAGACTTCAAAGTCATATTTAGTTTACAAATTGTTAATGGGACATCTTCAATTTCTAACCAACATTTCGATATGACTTCTAGGAAGTATGAAAAGTATTACTGAAAAGAAGGAATATACCATTTTCTGCCTGAAATCAACTTACAACAGAATATTTCTCCCTTATATGCCCAAGAGTTGCCAGCATTTGACTGGAAAGCATCATCACAAATACTTTGTACCAGGGAGTGGAGAGAGCCATCATTGGCTTATGCCAAGGTCTCCTCACCTCTGCAGATGCCTGTTTAGCACATTTACCTGTGACTTGCCCAGTCTATTTAAGTTTCAGGTAAAGTACAATTATGGGTTAGGTAACATGAATATTTTAATATGAAGGTTGTGCTCTTGAATGTTTGGACTGCCACTTATCCATAAAAACTTGTTCCTATTTTCTATGAACATTTTTAGTACTTGCTGTTTTTTTTTTTTTTTTTTTTTTTTACTTTTATTATAGGTTCAGGGGTACATGTGTAGGTTTGTTATATGGGTAACATGCATGTTGTGAGGATTTGGTGCACAGATTATTTCATCACCCAGATAATAAGCGTAGTACGTAGTAGGCAGTTTTTCAATGTTCAGCCTCCTCACAACTTCCACCCTCAAGTAGGCCCCAGTGTCTATTGTTCCCTTCTTTGTATCCATGTGGACTTAATGTTTAGCTCCCACTTGTGAGAACATGCAGTATTTGGTTTTCTGTTCCTGCATTAGTTCACTTAGGGTAACAGCCCCCAGCTTCATCCATGTTCCTGCAAAGGACATGGTCTCATTCATTTTTATGGCTGCACAGTATTCCATGATGTATATTTGCCACATTTTATTTATCTAGTCCACCACTGATGAACATCTAGGTTGATTCCACATCTTTGCTATTGTAAATAGTGCTGCAATAAACATACATGTGCATGTGTCTTTATGACAGAATGATTTATATTCCTTTGGGTATATATTCAGTAATGGGATTGCTGAGTTGAATGGTAGTTCTAAGTTCTTGGAGAAATCACCAAACTGCTATCCACGATGCCTGAACTAATTTATATTCCCACCAGTAGTGTTTACACGTTCCCTTTTCTCCACAACCTTGCCTGCATCTGTTATTTTTTGACCTTTTAATAATAGCCATTCTGACTGATATGAGATGGTATCTCTTTGTGGCTTTGATTTGCATTTCTCTAGTGATATTGAGCATTTTTCATATGCTTGTTGGCCATGTGTATGTCATCTTTTGAAAAGTGTCTGTTTATGTCCTTTGCCTACTTTTTAATGGGTTTTTTAAATTGTAAATTTAAGTTCCTTATAGATGCTGGATATTAGACATTTGCAGAGGCAGAGTTTGCAAATATTTTCTCCCATTCTACAGATTGTCTGTTTACTCTGTTGATAGCTTTACTGTGCAGAAGCTGTTTAGTTTAACTATTTCCCATTTGTCAATTTTTGCATTTGTTCCTGTTCAGTATGTTGTTGGCTGTGGATTTGCTTTTCACATCTTGGTCACGAAATCTTTGCTGGGGCATGTGTCCAGAATGGTATTTCCTAGGTTTTCTTCTAGGGTTTTTATAGATTTAGATTTTACATTTAAGTCTTTAAGCCATCTTGAGTTGGTTTCTTATATGATATAAGGAAGGGGTCCAGTTTCAATCTTTTGCATATGGCTAGCCAGTTATTCTATTATCATTTATTGAATAGGGAGTCCTTTCATTATTGCTTTTCCTTGTCAACTTTGTCAAAGATCCGATGGTTATAGACGTGTGGCCTTATTTCTGGGCTCTCTATTCTGTTCCATTGGTCTATATGTCTTTTTTTTTTAACCATATCATTTTGGTTATTGTAGCCTTGTAGTATAGTTTGAAGTCAGATAAAGTGATGCTTCCAGCCTTGTTCTTTTTGCTTAGGATTGCTTTGGCTCATTGGGCTCGTGCTCTCTCTCTCTCTCTCTCTCTCTCTCTCAGTTCCATATGAATTTTAGAATAGTTTTTCTAATTCTGTAAAGACTGTCATTGGTAATTTGATAGGAACAACATTGAGTCTGTAAATTGCTTTGGGGAGCATGATCATCTTAACAATATTGATTCTTCCTATCAATGAGCATAGAATGCTTTTCCATTTGTTCATGTCATCTCTGATTTTTGCAGTAGTGTTTTGTAATTCTTGTAGAGATTTTTCACCTCCTGGTTAGCTGAATTCCTAGGTATTTTACTTTTTTCTGTGGCTATTGTGAATGGGATTGCATTCCTGGCATTCAGCTTGGATGTTGTTGGGGTATAAAATGCTAGTGATTTTTGTACATTGATTTTGTATCCTGAAACTTTGCTGAAATTGTTTATCAGATCTAGGAGCTTTTGGGCAGAGACTATAGGGTTTTCTAGATATAAAATCATATAGCACGTGAAGAGAGATAGTTTGACTTACTCACTTACTATTTGGAGGCCTTTTATTTCTTTCTCTTGATTGATCATTCTGGTTATGACCCCCAGTACTATATTGAATAGGAATGGTGAGAGTGGGCATCCTTGTATTGTTCTAGTTCTCAGGGGTAGTGCTTCCAGCTTTGGCTTGTTCAGTATGATTTTGGCTGTGGATTTGTCACAGACAAATGTCATAGCTCTTATTAGTTTGAGGTATGTTCCTTCAATGACTAGTTTATTAAAGGTTTTTAACACGAAGCAGCAGTGAATTTTATCAAAAATCTCTTCTGCATCTATTGAGATGATCATATGGTTTTTGTTTTTCCTTCTGCTTAGATGATCAGTCACATTTATTGATTTGCATATGTTGAAGCAACCTTGCATCCAGGGATGAAACTTACTTGATTGTGGTGGATTGGCTCTTTAATGTGCTGTTGGATTCAGTTAGCTAGTATTTTATTGCGGAGTTTTGTGTCTAGGTTCATCAGTGTTATTGGCATGAAGGTTATTGTTGTTGTTGTGTGTCTGCCAGGTTTTGTCATCAGAATGTTGCTGACCTCATAAAATGAGTTAGGGAGGAGTCTCTCCTCCTCAACTTTTAAGAATAGTTTCAGCAGGAATGGTACCAGCTCTTCTCTGTATGTCGGGTAGAATTTGGCTGTGAATCCTTTTGGTCCTAGGGTTTTTCTGGTTGGTAGGTTTTCTTGTTTTGTTTTTTACTGATTCAATTTCAGAACCTATTGGTCTGTTTAGGATTTCAGTTTCTTCCGGGTTTAATCTTGGGAGGTTGTATGTTTCCAAAAATTTACCCATTTCTTTCAGGTTTTCTAGTTTGTGCACATGGAGGTGTTCATAATAGTCTCTGAAGGTTTTTTTGTATTTTTGTGGGGTTCATGGTTAACATACCCTTTGTCATTTCTGATTGTGTTTATCTGGATCTTCTCCCTTTTTTGCTTTATTAGCCTAGCTAGCAGTCTATTAATCTTATTTATTCTTTCAAAGAATCATCTTCTAGCTTTGTTGATTTTTTGTATGATTTCCTGCATCTCAATTTTATTCAGTTCAGCTCTGATTCTTGTTTTTTTTTTTCTAACTTGGGGATTGGTTTGCTCTTTTTTTTCCAGTTTCTCTAGGTGTGATTTTAGGTTGCTAATTTGAGATCTTCCTAACTTTTTTACGCTGTTTAGTACTATAAATGTTCCTCTTACCATTGTGTTAGCTATGTCCCAGAGATTCAAGTATGTAGTATCTTTGTTTTCATTAGTTTCAAATAATTTCTTGATTTCTGCCCCAATTTCATTGTTTACCCAAAAGTCATTCAGGAGCAGGTTGTTTAATTTCCATGTGATTGTATGCATTAAGACATTGTCTTAGAATTGATTTCTATTTTTATTATGCTGTGGTCTGAGAATGCGCTTGGTATGATTTTGATTTCTTTGAATTTGGTAAGAATAGTTTTATGACTGATGGTGTGGTCAATTTTAGAGTATGTGCCATGTGCAGATGACAAGAATGTATATTCTGTTGTTTTGGTGTGAGAGTTCTGTAGATGTCTGTATCTGGTTAAGTTTCATGTTTAAGTCCCAAATACTTTTGTTAGTTTTCTGCCTTGATGATATGTCTAATACTGTCAGAGGGGTGTTGAAGTCTTACTATTATTGTATAGTTATCTAAATCTCTTGGTAGGTTTCTAAGAACTTGTTGTATGAATCTAGGTGCTCCTGTATTGGGTGCATATATATTTAGTATAGTTATGTTTTCTCACTGAATTGAACCCTTTACTGCCATGTAATGCCCTTCTTTGACTTTTTTTATTGTTGTTGGTTTACAGTCTGTTTTTTTTTTTTTTCTGAAGTTAGAAATAGCAACCCCTGCTTTTTTTGTTTGTTCATTTTCTATTTGCTTGGTAGATCTTTTTTCATCCCTTTACTTTGAGCCTATGGGTGTCATTGCATGTGAGATATGGCAAGGCACAACTTGTCACTCTGTGTCTTTCAATTGGAGTATTTAGCCCATTTACATTCAAGGTGTATCTTGATATATGAAAATTTAATCCTGTCATCATATTGTTAGCTAGTTATCATGCACACTTGATTGTATAGTTGCTTTATAGTGTCAATGGTCTATGCACCTTTGTGTGTTTCTTCGGTGGCAGTAACAGTCTTTCATTTCCATATTTAACTCTCCCTTAATGACCTCTTGTAAGACAAGTCTGGTGGTAATCAATTCCCTTATCTTTTGCTTGTCTGAAATGGATCTTATTCCTTCTTTGCTTATTAAGCTTAGTTTGGCTGGACGCAAAATTCTTGGTCAGAATTTCTTTTCTTTAAGAACGTTGAATGTATTCCCCCAATCTCTTCTTGTTTATAGGGTTTCTGCTGAAAGGCCCACTATTAGCTTGATGGGGTTGGGTTCCCTTTCTAGATGGCCTGCCCTTCTCTCTAGCTGCCTTTAATATTTTTTCTTTCATGTTGACTTTGGAGAATCTGAAGTCTATGTCTTGGGGATGGTCATCTTATATTTCCTGAATTTGGATGTTGGCCTCTCTATCAAGGTTGGGGAAATTTTCACGGATGATATCTTCAAGTATGCTTTCCAAGATGCTTGATTTCTCTCTCTTTCAGGGATGTCAGTGAGTTGTAGATTTGGTCTCTTTACATAATCTTATATTTCCTGGAAGTTTTGTTCATTCATTTTAATTTTTTACTTTATTTTTGTCTGACTGAGTTAATTTGGAGAACTGATCTTTGAACTCTGAGACTCTTTCCTTAGCTTGGACTGTTCTTCTGTTAATGCTTATTATATTATGAGATTCTTTCAGCTCTATCAAATCAGTTTTGTTTTTTCTTAAAATGGTCATTTTATATTTCAGCTCCTGTATCATTTTATTGTATTCCTAAAATACATCAAATTAGGTTTCTACTTTCTCTGGAATCTTGATGATCTTCATTCCTATCCATATTCTAAATCCTATGTCTGTTATTTCGGGCATTTCAGCCTAGTCAAGAACTATTGCTGGGGAACTATTATAGTCCTTTGAAAGTAAGAAGACACTCTTGCATTTTGAATTGCAAGAGTTCTTGTGCTGGTGCTTTCTCATCCATGTGGACTGATGTTCTTTTACTCTTCAGAGTTTCTATTCTTTGGATGTGGTTTGTTTTTGTTGTTGTTGCTTTCATCTTATTTGATACCCTTGAGAATTTGTGTATTAGTTCATTTTCACACTGCTAATAAAGACATACCCAAGACTGGGCAATTTACAAAATAAAGAGGTTTATTGGACTTATGGTTCCACATGGCTGGGGAGGCCTCACAATCATTGTGGAAGGCATGGAAGAGCAAGTCACATCTTACATGGAAGGTAGAAGTCAAAGAGATAGCTTGTGCAGGGGAAGTCTCATTTTTGAAACCATCAGATCTCATGAGACTTATTCACTATCATGAGAACTGCACAGGAAAGACCTGCCCCCCATGATTCAATTACCTCCCTCAACATATGGGAAGTCAAGATGAGATTTGGGTAGAGACACAGCCAAATCATATCATTCTGCCCATAGACCCTCCCAAATCTCAGGTCCTCACATTTCAAAACCAATCATGCCTTCCCCATAGTTCCTCAAATTCTTAACTCATTTCAGCATTGACTCAAAAGTCCACAGTCCAAAGTATCATCTGAGACAAGGCAATTCCCTTCTGCTTATGAGCCTGTAAAATCAAAAGCAAGTTTGTTACTTTCTACATACAATGAAGGTGCAGGCATTGGGTAAATACAGCTGTTCCAAATGGGAGAAATTGGGCAACACAAAGGGACTGCAGGTGCCATGCAAGTCCAAAATCCAGCAGGGCAGTCAAATCTTAAAGTTACAAAATGACCTCCTTTGACTCCATGTCTTGCATCCGGGTCATGCTGATGCAAGGGGTGGGTTCCCATGGTCTTAGGTAGCTCCACGCCTGTGGCTCTGCAGGATACAGCCTCCCTTCCAGTTGCTTTCATAGGCTGGCATTGAGCATCTGTGGCTTTTCCAGGCACACAGCTCAAGCTGTCAGTGGATCTACCATTCTGGGGTCTGGAGGAGAGAGGCCCTCTTCTCACAGCTCCACTAAGTGGTGCCCCAGTAGGGGCTCAGTGTGGGGCTCTGACCCCACAGTTCCCTTCTTTACTGCCCTAACAGTAGTTCTCCATCAATCTCCAAACTTCTGCCCAGGCATCCAGCCATTTCCATACATCTTCTGAAATCTAGATAGAGGTTCCCAAACCCCAACTCTCGAATTCTGTGCACCTGGAGGCTCAACACCATGTGGAAGCTTCCAAGGCTTGGGGCTTGCACCCTCTGAAGCCACAACCCAAGCTCTACATTGGCCCCTTTAAGTCATGGATAGAGTGGCTGGGACGCAGGGCACCAAGTCCCTAGGCTGCACATAGCATGGGGACCCTAGGCCCAACCCATGAAACCATGTTTTCCTCCTAGGCTTCTAGGCCTGTGATGAAAGGGGCTACCATGAAGACCTCTAATATGCCCTGGAGACATGTTCCCCATTGTCTTGGGGATTAACATCCAGCTCCTTGTTACTTATGCAAATTTCTGTAGCCAGCTTCAATTTCTCCTCAGAAAATGGGATTTTCTTTTCTATCACATTGTCAGACTGCACATTTTCTGAACTTGTATGCTCTTCTTCCCTTATAAAAGCAAATGCCTTTAACAGCACCCAAGTCACATCAGGAATGCTTTGCCACTTCGAAATTTCTTTTACCATATACCCTAAATCATCTCCCTCAAGTTCAAATTTCCACAAATCTCTAGGGCAGGGGCAAAATGCTGCCAGTCTCTTTGCTAAAATGTAACAAGAGTCATCTTTGCTCCAGTTCCCAACAAGTTCCTCATCACCATCTGAGACCACCTCAGCCTTGATTTCATTGTCCATATCATTATCACCATTTTGGTCAAAGCCATTCAAGAAGTCTCTAGGGAGTTCTAAATTGTCCCACATGTTCCTGTCTTCTTTTGAGCCCTCCAAACTTTTCCAGCTTCTGCTTGATACCCAGTTCTAAAGTTGCTTCCACATTTTGGGTATCTTTTGAGCAACACCCCACTCTACTGGTACCAATTTACTGTATTAGTCCATTTTTATGCTGCTAATAAAGATGTACCCAAGACTGGGCAATTTACAAAAGAAAAGTTTATTGGACTTTTAGTTCCACATGGCTAGGGAGGCCTCACAATCATCGTGGAAGGCAAGGAGAAGCAAGTCACGTCTTACATGGATGGCAGCAAAGAGAGAGCTTGTGCAAGGGAACTACTGTTTTTAAAACCATCAGATCTCATGAGACTTATTCACTATCATGAGAACAGCATGGAAAAGACCTTCCCCCCACCCTCCATGAATCAGTTACCTCCTAACAGGTTCCTCTCACAACACATGGGAATTCAGGATGAGATCTGGGTGGGGACATAGCCAAACCATATCAGTTTGATTGTGGTATAAGGTGGATTCAGTCAACTGGCTTCATTTCTGGAAGATTTCAGGGGGGCTAAGGCTCAGCTCAGCATTCCTAGGTTTCGTGTTCTAACTCTGTGGGGTTGGTACCTGGCCCCTGGCTTTGTTCTTTGGGCATGCAAGTTCAGTAACATTCTGTGCAGAAGGGCCCAAGGTGTTCCCAGTCCTCCAGCCACAACATTCCAATGGGGGTGCTTACGAAAGCAGTTTGTCAGTGGTAGTAGCAGGATCTGTACTCACTTATGTGTGCCAGCAGCTACAGCAGTGTAGTGAGGATGCATGTGCATCAGCTGGGGTAGGGTGGCAATGGGGACAGGGCAGTGATATCTGTGTGTTTGTGTCAGCAGTGGCAGCATGTTAGGGTGCTTGCATGTTAGCCTATTCTTCTTATATTCTTATTTTCTTACATGTCAAGTTCTCCTTGTGTTTGCTTTAAGTTTAAATATGTTTGCTATCAATAATGAATCTGATTTTTAAAACATATAATAGAGTACTTTCTTTTTTCCTCCAAATTTGCTGAATCGTTCTGTTTCAATCAGGAACCTCAAGGCAATACAACTGTTGTTCTTGTATGTTTCCTAGAAACAATGATCTTAGTTGTGACACATTGGAGTTAGAGTAGTGGTGGACAGGGGACTCAAAGAGCTGCTGTTTGTGGATTTTAAAATGTAAATGCCAATTTTTTGGCATAAGGTATTCAGGAAATTTGCAACCAAATGGGTAACACATGTAATTGAACAGTGCCAATAAACTGAATTATAAGTGAGTTAGCTTTTGACTGTGTACAGTCTTCCAAACCTAATAATCATGAAGAACAAAGACCCCAAGGCTTTGAAGCTGGTCATCTATCCAGTGAAAGAAAGTCACACGGGGTGAAAAGAAAGCTGGTGACAGGCAAAGCAGCAGGTTAGTAATTGACATAATTCCCTATAAAACAGCACTAAAATTGAGATGAGGGCAAAGAATTTTATCAAAGTAACATGATCTCCTAATAGAGCAAAATCAAATATTCAGTAATTGACCCAGCAATCTTACCTCTAGTAAATTTATACCAAAGACACACTGGCAAAAATGTAAAAGATATCCACCAGGCATGCAATACTATTTGTCGTAGCCAAAGACTAGAAACAACTCAAATATTGATGACCAGGAGAGAGATTAAATAAAATATTGTACATTCACCCAACGAAGTCCAGTGTATCTGAGCAATAGGACTATTTCAATATACTGCTACATGGAGAAAAGTGTGTATACTACATTGAGAAAGGGAAGAGCTATCATAGATTAGGAGATAACACGAGAAGCATATCAACCAAATACACTGTATGAACATTGTTTGGATTCTGATTTTATGTATAATACATAAATGACTTTTTTGAGACAACTAGGAAAAATTAGACTAGACAACATATAATAAAGAACTATTGTTAATTTTGGGGATTGATAAAATTTTGGTCTTTCTTTCTTAGAAATTCCTTGTCTATCAAGGTAAATACTGACATTTTTTGGAAGAAGTCAGCAAACAAAAAGAAGTGGGTGAGGGGAAGAAAAGTTAAAATTAAAACAGCAGACTGTTGATAAACTTTGAATCTGGATGATAAGTATGCGGGGAATACTATTTTTTCTACTTTTCTTTATGTTTAAAAAATTCCATAATAAGAAGTTTAAATATGCTATACACATATACATAAATATACTATATATGTATATATACAGAAACACATACACACATAGTGAGAGAGAAAGAGAGAGAAGCTTTGGTCCCATCTGAGAGATCTGATTTAATGAGTCTGGCATAAGGTATATGTATCTGAATTTTTTAAAAGGTCCAAAGTTCATTGGCAGTCTCATTAATCAAGCAATAGGATATGGCATTTAAAGGTTAAAAATCCTTAAAGATTTTAACTACTAAAAATCCATACTGAATACTAAAGCCATGGATTAACACACCAAATTTTCTGTCAGATAATTCTAAAAGCCCTTTAGGGTTCTTAAGTGACTTAGGGTTACATGAATAACAGGGATTTTTTTTTCTATCTCGGTCTACTTTGATGTTCAGATCTGCTGATTAAGAGAGAGTCCTGGATAACAGAGTGCCAGATAACAGACATAATAAGCTTAAGTAAACTTGAGGGCAGGACCAGCATCATCTATGTCATTTACAAATGTCCACAGTCTCTGCCACTTCAAAGGTTTACAGGGAGGATAACAAATACATCTGTGTAACTTCCTCAGAGTCCTCAAAGAACAGCCTTCAACAAAATCCAAGGTATTAGTGGTGATAACAAGGAAAGTGCTCACCCAGTGGGCGCACCTTGTCATTGGCAGAGGAGGAGGAGTCCAGATTGGTGAGCGGCATCATCCCTACCTGGCATCAAAGAGAATGAAAGGTGCGGAGTCCTACCAGGGAAGGAGGGGGAAGATGTTGGGGCTCAACAGCTCAGTCATCTTCTCCGTGTTTGAAAGCAGAGAGAAAGATATCAAGCCCTGTAATATTTTACTCTGCAGCTTATGTTCAAACAAATGGGCAGGGCTTTAATTGGGACTTTGATCCTACCAACAAACATAGGCATGCACTTCAGGCTAACCTCTAACAGGAAGAAAAAGCATATTCATGTATTTTCATTGTGATTTTGCTGTGACTTTTAAAATCCATATTTAATTGAATTTTTGAGCAATGCTAAGCCAGCAGCAAAGTTTCGCTAAAGCATTTTATCTAACTTTTAATTTTTTAATTTTAATTTTTTCAAACGAAGCTGTAGAAGTACAATTTTTGGTTCGGGAAATATTTTGATGAAAGCTCTCTTCAGTAAAAGTCAGAATGTGAGTGTTTCTCACAAAGCACCTTAGTGATTTCATCACTGTCCAGGAGTGTGCATCAACAAACTCAGCTTTCTCAGTCTTTGAGATGATTATATGCCGGATGCTACCTCTAACTAACGAGGCTTACTAGATATTCATATGTAAATTCAGAGTGAAAATTTATTAATTTTCAGTGAGAGATAAAACTTCTAGATAGATTGAAAAGTCATATTAACAGAATCAATAATCACTCAACAAATATTTACTGAGCATTGTCGTAGGCTGAATAATAGAGCCCAAAGATATCAGGTCTTAAGCCCTAGAACTTTTAAATGTTACTTTATTTGGTAAAAGGCTCTTTGCAGAAGTGATCAATATGGGAAAATTATCCTGGTTTTATTCAGATGGACCCGAAAAGCAATCACAAGCCTCCTGCTAAGAGAGAGCTGGAGTGGGATTTGACTACACATACAGAGAGGAAAAAGGCCATGTGAACACAGAGCAGAGAGAGTTTTGAAGATCATGGTCTTAAAGAGTGGAGTGATGAGGCCACACAGCAAGGAACTTGGGCAGCAGCAGATGCTGGAAAAGTCAAGGAATGGACTCTCTACTAGAGCCCCCAGAGAGAGTGCAGCTCTGCTACTGACACCTTCATATCAGCCCAGCGGTAACTATTTCAGACCTCTGGCCTCCAGAGCAGTGAGAGAATAAATTTGTTGTTCTAAAACACCAAGTTTGTGATAATTTGTTACAGCAGCCCTAAAAAAATTAATACAAGCACAAAGTATGTGTGCCAACTGTGCCTGCCAACTGTTTGCACATGAGAAATATTAGTGGCAACCAGATCTGCATGGTCTTCATCTTCATGAAACATCAAAGTAGGTGGTAGGAAGATTTAAGATTTGATTGCATCAGGTCTCCATAACCTTCTGTATTGCTGCTATGGTGGCAATATATAACATGCAGGCAAACCGAAGTTCCTGTCAGCTGGAAGGACACTTTTTTTTCCTCCAGGCAATTCTCCATGTTTTTTATTTAATGTACCAAGCTGGCCATTCCTTCTTTTGCACAGAGCCTCTTCAATTATACAATCTTCTTTAATTCCCATCAACTGCCAATAGATCGATTAGGTAGATAGATAGACACACAACCTATGTTTAGATTTTGTTTCACTCTCACAGAGCACACGTTTGCCTTCTTACTAAGCTCCTGAGGTACCATTTCATGTAGCTACATCGTTTAATAATATTTAATACTGTTTTATTATGTTTACAATGAATATAATCACAGATGTTGGGGATTTGAACATAAATGGTTTTGACATTTGATGACACTTTTGGCTGAGACCTTTCACTCAGCAAAGGGACTATGACCTTGACAAATGTTCTGAACGTTCTGCAAATAATTGCATGCAGTGTCCTTTTGACCATGGAATCAACTGTTAGGTATGGTATACTACTTTGACAATTACCACAAACTTCTGTATGCCGATTTTAAAGATGCTTTGTGAATTATTGTAACTAAGATGAACTATCTATATTACACTTAAAAAGTAGAATATTTTGCTCATGATATAGATCAATTAATGAAGTTCTGGTGCCCTGGTCTAAGAAATGCCACCCTCCTTTGCCTCTGATTGGCTTCAAGAATGTAGGCTGAATCAAGCCATCTCTCCCAAGGCACGCACAAAGTAGTTTATTATGTAGCATCACATATAGAAAAGGATTACCCAGGTTTTTTCCTCCACTGCCACCATCCAACTTTGGAGCTGTGGGGATTAAAGAGAATAGGTAGCTGTTACAATAGTGCTCTCTCTTAGTCCATGGATAGTAACTGCACTATAAGCCTAGGAAATGGAAAAATAATGGATTCCTCTCATCTGGCCTCCTGCCTCCTACAGTCCCTATCTTCTTCTACCATTAGTCCATATTTGTCTTTCAGAAATGAGGTGAATTCACTTTTAACTCCTTCTAGGGTTTGTGAGATTTTTCGTAGGCTTCAGATACTTCTGTTGGAGTCAGTAGGCCTGGAGAGAGAAAACTAGCTTGTGTGACCAGCCAACAAGAAAAGAGTTTGCCTGTTTGACTCTACTACTTTGATAAGCTTTGCAAAAGCATGGATTGAGGATGGCAGAATCCTCTTTGGATCCTGATTTTATAAACATTTTAAATATACTTTATGATTAAAAAGTAATTATGTAATCATTGCATATAGTTTAGACAATAAAGTATAATGTAGAAAATAAAACCACCTGAAAATCAATCACTTCAAAATAACCAGTGTTGGCATTGAACATGAATACATTTCACTATGAAATTGTGATCATTCTCTGTACACAGTTTATCATCCTGCTTTTTTCACGTTACATAAAGTCATAATTTCCCATGTCATTATGTAGTCATCTTAAACATGTCTTTTCAGAGCTGTAAATATCCTACCATTTTATATTTGACCACTTCACTGTTGTTGATGCTTCTATTATTTCCAATTTCTCACTGTTGAAAGCAGCACTTTGAATGAAAATAATTGCATATAAATTCTTTGTGGAATATATAATCATTTCACCAGGATAAAGTGCTAGTTGTTAAATTACTGGGTAAAAGAACATGCAGACTTCAGATAGTTTCCTCTGAAGTATAACATACATACAGAAAAATACACAAACCATAAGGCCATTGCTTGAATTTTTATCAAGTGAATACAACCATGGAACCAACACCCAAAATCTAGATCAAGAAATATTTCAATCACCCCAGAACCCACCCTCTCAGTTCCTAAGTAGCTCAAAGGTAACCACTGTATTGACCTTTCACAGAATAAATTAGTTTTACTGCTGTTTATATGCTATATAAAAAGAATCATTTATAATCTTTTTTTAATCTAGCTCTTTTCACTCAACATGATGTCATTTGTGCAATTCATCCATGTAGTTCAGTGTAGCAATAATTTGTTCATTCTCATTACTGGATGGTATTCCGTGGTGTGCATATGCCATGCTTACTTATCCATTCTACTGTTGATGAGGATTATTTGAGTACTTTTCAGTTTGGAGCTATTATGAACAGTGCTGCTATGAATGTTCTAAAACATGTCTTTTGGTAAACATATTGCAGAGGCTAAAGCAACTCCATCTTGAATGCTAATCCACCATGCCAACCTTTGATTAACTCCAGTGCCAGGAGGCCCTCCAAGATTTCCAGTTTATTGTTCCTTGTATAGGAGCATGTACTGACTGTAAATCCTGCCCTAAGGTCAAAACAACCTTGATGTTATCATACTTACCATATGTCCTGCCCTTAAGCAATTGTCCTACACATTCCTCTGAGTCACATATGCCCTTTCCCTATGGAGCCCAGGGTCTGATGAATGAAGGTGTGGGGATCCACCATCTTGTCTCACCATTGCCAGAGACATACATGGCTTCTGTTTATAAGTCTCCATTAAATATTTCCTTCTGAGAAACAGAATATATCAGCCTCTTTAACTTTTAAGTTCAGAGATACATATGCATGTTTGTTATACAGGTAAACTTACGTCGGGGGATTTGTTGTACAGATTATTTTGTCACCTAGGTATTAGGCCAAATACCCATTAGTTATTTTTCTGGATCCTTTCCCTCCTCCTACCCTACACCCCCAGGGATGCCCCAGCATCTGTGGTTCCCCTCTATGTGTTCATATGTTCTCATCATTTAGCTTCCAATTACAAGTGAGAACATGCAGTATTTGGTTTTCTGTTCCGGCATTAGTTGCTAAGGATAATGGCCTCCAGCTCCATCCATGTCACTGCAAAGGATATAATCTGGTTCTTTTTCATAGCTGTATAGTATTCCATGGTATATATAGACTGTAAGGCCGATAGCCTCGCCAGGAGCTGGATGGACAATACTCACCCCCTCCATACCTGATAACACTTATCAGGAGGCCAGACGTCCTACTGGCGCCTGCCTTCTCCATGCAGGCTCCTCACACCCACTCCTGCATTCCACCCCTAGTCCCACCCTCAGCATTAAATCATACTGTCAGCCCAAAATTCAAAAATCCCACTGAGAGCCTAACCAATGACAGCTCGCCAAGTCCAGGTCCAGTCTCTCTCTCTGACCAATACAGGTGCCCATGCTTTGTTTCCTCACCGGTCAATCTGTTACTTGCTCCAGCCCACCTGTGGGTACCTCTGCTGGATTGCCAATGGCAACTTGTCGAGTCCAGGTCCACTCTTTCTATGACCAATGCAGTTACTCATGCTTTGTTTCCCCACTGACCAATCTATTGCCCTTACCCCCTATAAAACCCCACGCCCAGAACGGCCGGGTGCGACTTCTCTGGCCTCTCTCTCTCTCTCTCTCTCCCTCCCCCGGGGCCACAGAACCTCTTCCGGGAGCTAAATAAACTGGAATTTAATTTGTCTCGTGCTGGCCTCAGTTTCCTCATTTTAAACTCGGCAATATCCTTACAGGAATAACCTTACACTAATGATCATCTGAGCCTTCAATGAGTTGTAATCTTTTTATTGGGTAAGGGTCTTCCCTTGAAGATGGGTGCTGACTGATCAGGTGGTGGCTGCTGAAGGTTGAGGTGGGTATGGTAATTTCTTAAAATAAGACAATGAAGTTTGCCACATCAATTGACTGTTTCTTTCATGAAAGATTTCTCTGTAGCATGCAATCCTGTTTGATAGCATTTTACCTACAGTAGAACTTCTTTCAAATATGGAGTCAATCTTCTACATCTCCATCAGAGCTCTTGGGTAATCAGGTGCATTGTCAATGAACATCAATCTTTTAAAAGGAATCCTTTTTTTCTGAGCAGCAGGTCTCCACAGTAATAGGGCTGTTCCACTTTCTTTTCAGACGTGTGTTCACAGGAGTAGCGCTTTTAATTTCCTTCAAGAACTTTTCCTCTGCCTTCACAACTTGGCTGTTTGGCACAAGAGGTTTAACTTTCAACCTATCTCAGTTTAAACATGGCTTCCTCACTAAACGTAATCATTTCTAGCTTTTCATTTAAGAAATTCATTAAGAACTTCATTCTTTCCCTTGAACACTTAGAGGCTGTTATGGGGTTATGAATTAGCCTAATTTAAATAGTATTGTATCTCACAGGATAGGGAGGCCCAAGGAGAGGGAAAGAGATGGGGGAACAGCCAGTGGGTAGAGCAGTTAGAATGCACACAACATATTATCAATCAAGTTCACCATCAAGTTCATGGTATCCCAAGACAATTACAATAGTAACATCAAAGATCACTGATCACAGTGATCAGAATCGATAGTGAATGTTTGAAATATCGTGAGACTTACCAAAATGTGACACAGAGACATGAAGTGAGCACATGTGGTGGGAAAAATGGCATTCATAGATTTGCTTGATGCAGGGTTGCCACAAACCTTCAGTGTGTGTGAAAAATGTGTTATCTGAAAAGTAAAATAAAGTAAAGCTCAATAAGACCAGGTAGGCTGTATTATCCTGGAACAAGCCTGAGCACCAGGAAGATTCTGGCTCCACTTTGTTCCAAGTGCCCAATCTGAGGTAAACACTCTTTAAGCTTCTTTAAAATCAGTAGATTTTCAAAGAAATCATCATTTTTCAAAAGCCATGCATATTTCTTCATATGTGAGCTGCTTGTCTCTGTCCTAAAAACATTCTTTCGGTTTTGATTCTTTTGAAAGATGGAGAAAGAACAGACCCATTTCCAGCTACTCAGAAGAATGCTTACTCTGCTCTCGTGATTGCTAGCAGGACTAATGTGTTTTCAGTTATGTGTGGGAGTATGTGTGTGCTACAGAACAAAGTTGTTTTACTAGTGCACAATGTATATTCATGTATGAACAATTTAATGAAAGCATCTCTCATAAGAATTCTAAAGAGTAGGCCAGGCGTGGTGCCCCATGACTGTGATCCCAGCACTTTGGAAGGCCAAGGTGGGCAGATCATGAAGACAAGAGATTGTGACCATACTGCCCAATATGGTGAAACTCCATCTCTACTAAAAATACAGAAAAATAGCTGGTGTGGTGGTGTGCATCTGTGGTCCCAGCTACTTGGGAGGCTGAGGCAGAAGAATCACTTGAACCCAAGAGGTAGAGGTTGCAGTGAGCCAAGATCCCACCATTGCACACCAGCCTGGTGACAGAGTGAGACTGTCTCAAAAAAAAAAAAAAAAACCAAAGAGTTCTAAAGAGTATTCTTGATTAATCTATCTATCTATTTATATATATTGGTTAATTCCCCTGACGTACTTTAAAGCAAATGTCAGGTGTCTTATCATTTCACTCTGCAACCTTCAGAATATCTCTTTAAAAACTATGGACATTTTCTTATATAATGGCAATGCCAATATCTTAATCAATAAAATTAACAATAATTCCTTGATTTCATTTTATAGTAGTTTATGCAGAAGTTTGCCTGATTGCCTCAGTTCAACTCCAACCCTCCCACCCATATCAGTTTGGAGTAGTCAGATTTCAAATAAGGTCTGTGCATTGCATTTGGTTATTACATATCTTAAGTATCATTTAATACAGAATAGATCCTTCTCTTTTGTCTTTTTCTTCTTTTCCTTCTCCTCCTCCTTCTTTTTCTTACTTTTTAATCCCAATGATGTATTGGAAAAACAAGGTCGATCGTCTTGTAGAATGTTCTATGATATGGCTTTGACTACTTCCTGATGAAATAATTTAACTTTGTTCCTCTACCCATGTATTTCCTATAAACTGGAAGTTAGATCTACAAGATCAATTAGGTTAAACTGTTTTGGCAAGAATATCTGATTGGTGATGCTGCACCACACTAGGAGATCCACGTCTAGTGGTCTTGCTCTTAGATTGTTAAGTTTCCAGTGAGTTCAGGTAAGGCCATCTTGATTCTCCCTTTGTGCAATTTCCTGTCAACATATTGTCTAATGTTTTCAACTGTTGGTGATCATTCAGCAGAGCTCCTGGGTCTCTGGATAGGTATCATGGAGCTGAAATCAGAATTTCCTTCATGGCTACTGTCACCCCTTTCCTCTCCCTTGCCTTAGCAGAGTGCAGTGTGGGGCACTGATGTCAATCAGTGCAGGGCAATGGGAGTGCTCTGGGACTGGAGTGCTCCCATTTTGGAAGGTGACTTTCCAGCTTATTCCAAACTTCCCACGAGAACTGCTTTAAATGTTCCAAGATGGTGGGCAGTGTCACTTAAGGGTGCTTATGCCTAGAACATTATCTCACAGTGTTTACTGGAACAATTGTAATTGGGAGAGGTCTCCATGGCTGCCTGTTTACTTCATTTTCAGGATACTTTCTGAAGCAGGATATTTCCCTTGTCCCTTTGTGGGACTCGAGACAGGGGTGCCTCATTTACTCAGCCTGTCACTCTCAACTAGTTGCAGGGGGGAGTGTGCAAGCGAATGAGTGTGGGAACTGGAGTAAATGAGCACTAAAACTGGCCACTGTTTCAGCATCTGTGAGATCAAACTGCACTCACTCAGACCCACCGTGTTCCACCCTTCGTGGGAGGGACTGTGCAGGTGAGCAGGTACAGGAACAGGCTAGATGCTTTAACACTGGCAGGAGCAAACTCTGCAGGCCCTGTGGAGGGCAAAGGGGCCTTTTGTATCCACAATTGTGGCTTCTGAGCTCTTGTCCAGCATCCAGGAAAAGTAAGGTTGCATGAATGAACTGAAATATGGTAAATGCAGGGGATTTTATTGTCTGTGAAAGTAGCTCTCGGTGGGAAGGGGAGCTAAAAAGTGGATGGGACAGGTAGTTAATATTCCCCTGAAGCCCAGCTATCTCTGGCTGGATTCTTCTCTGAAGTTATGGCATCAAGCTGTCCTTCTGAAGTCAAGCTGCTTCTCTCCAATGTCCAGCTGTAGTCCATCCACGGGCTGAATCCAGGGTTTTTATAGGCACAGTACTGGGTGGGGTGGAGCCATGGGTGATTTTAGGAAAAGGAAACATTTGAGCAGGAAAACAGGGATGTAAGTTCTCACTTTGGACTGTGGTTTCAGGCTTTTTAGTATGAGAGTGGAATTTCGCTGGGGGCCCATCTTTTTCTGCCTAGAATTTCTCTGTCATGTCCCTGTCACTTCTATTATGTGCTTTGCGTGCGGCAAACATGTTTTTGTGCTGAGAATCTCATAGCCGCATTCCCCTATGTTCAGGGACAGTGTTACATGTTTCCCAGGATATTTTTGGGAACTCTATACTTTCCTCTTCAATGCATAGTGGCTCCTTTCTTCCCATTTCTTTCATTTACTTAACAGTGAAGGGACTAATATTTCTCTTACTCTTTTTTTACTGTCAGGAAATCTCAGTTATTTTTCACGGTGGCAATTCTTTTTCTTTGGGAAAAAACCCCAGCTTCTCTAACAGTTGCTATGACTATAACTAACCTGTAAAGACAAATTTTACAGCTTAATCAAATAATTAAAGAGGCAGCTCATTTGCTTATAATGCTTTTTATGTGTGAGTCACTGTGCCTATTTCTGGAGGACAGAATTTGGTCTGTAGGAACATGGTCAGGCTCAGACCAAATTCTGAGTAGGAAAAACATGTCTTGGTCATGACCTTGAGCCCCCACCTTTCCTCCCTTCTCTTGTTCTCTTACCACTAAATGCTTGTTAGCTGCTTATATTGCAGCTTTTGAATCTCTGTCCTCATCACCAAGGCAGACAACTGATTTTCTTTTCTTTCCATTTTTACTGCAGACCTTGAAGTACAGCAGTTTCCAGCAAGCAAATTGGGCACAAAAATAGTCTCTTCCAATTGAGTGGATGATGCTTACCTGGATGGGAGTGATACATAGGAGGCTTGTCACAAGAAAAGGGCAGACAGTTGATTTATAAGCAAAGTAAATAAAGAAGAAATGCTTTTATCATTTTAGATTATTTCCTGCTCAGTGGCCTCTTCTTCTTTTTGTAAAGAGTCTTAACTTCCCCGTTCACCAGGTATAACCTCAGTCTAGGATGATGGTAGGAAAGAGGATGGTGGGTTTGGGTGGAGAAGGAGGATCTTACTCTCAGGATACTGGGCCTCTTTTCCCTAATCTCATGTCTGGAGCTCTTCATTAAAGGTCTCTAACTTAAACTGGACTCTAGATCTCTGGGTCTTGGAAGGTAAGACTGGGTCCAATTAATGCTAAAGGCCTGCCCTTTCCTCTTCACCCCTGGGCTGTGCACGCACTCTCTCTCTCTCTCTCTCGCTCCCTATCCATCGTTATCTATATCTATCCCTGTATGTATCCATCCATCCATCCACCCACCCACCCATCCACCCACCCACCCATCCATCCACCCACCCACCCATCCATCCATCCACCCACCCACCCACCCACCCACCCACCCATCCATCCATCCATCCATCCATCCATCCATCCATCCATTTTATTGGGGCTATCTTGCTGGAGATCTCTTACGAAGATACAAGCCCTGAGCCTGTTCTGCAGCGTGGTGTATGCAGGGGGCCCTGAGAAGCAGAAGGACTGGTTCCCATGAAAGGCCCCAGAACCTCTGATCCTTTCCTTTTCTCCTCACTCTGGACTCCTCCCTTTTGATTATTTTTGCCCTGTCTGCTCCGTGAAAGGACACAAAACTCCTCTAAGGAGTGCTGGTAAATATAGGCTGATGGGGCCTCCCCAGAAATCCTCAGAGCTGAGCATCACCCTTGAGGGATCAGAGGAGACCCAACACATGTTCCATGACTTCTTTATGATAGTACTGGGCTTTGGGCCCATTGATTAGCTTGAAATCTGATGACATTGAAGAGCTCATTGGGCCTGAATTTGGAGATGCGTGGAGCATGGGGCAGCTCACACAAAGCCTGCAGCCTAGTGGTCAAGTGTCTGCTGAGCTGTGAGGGCAGCTAATAGCTTTGCCAAGGACTGCCTCACTGGGGGAAATGAATTTGTTGCTATGGTGAAGTTGAACTGTTTTTGTGCCTATGAACTGTTAGGTTAGCCTACCAAGAAATGTCAAGCTGTTTCCAGTTGGCCAGTTCTATTCTGTTTGCCCTGATGTCTCAAGGAGATAAAAGACCTCGGCATTCTTTACAGCTTGCTTGATATAAATCATCGCATGCATCCTGCTTTCAAGCAGCTGCTGCATAATCCTCTGCAGGCACAGGGCTGGAGTGCAGGCTTAGAACAGGAGAAGGAGAGCCATGGGCAAGTACCACGCATGTTTTCCTATGTCTGAAATGGGTGGACTGCTTTAGTATTAGAATGTTTAATTTTACTTTTCTTAAGAAAAAAAAATCCTAAGGCAGTCCTAAACTATTCTGACTTTTAAAAAAGAATAATAATGAATCTGGAAGAAGTAAAACTTCCACTCAACTCTATACTTTTTCCACGAGGTTGAGCAGGTGGACAGGGAGGGGCAGTGTAGGCATGGGCTGGAGACTAGTTGAAAGGATATTATAAGGAAGAGAGAAAAAGTGCATTTTGTATTGTTCCAGAAGCCAAAACAAAGGAAGAAAAGTTAGAAAGGGGTGATTTTTTCTTGGTATAAACAAATGTGTGTTTTTAAAAAAGGCTTTTTATCGTGATAAAATATGTATAACATAAAACTTACAATTTTCACCATTTATAAGTGCATAATTCAGTAGCATTAAGTACCTTGACACTGTTGTACAACCATTGTCACCATCCATCTCTACATGGATTTATGTTTCCAAACAGAAATTCTGTACCCTTTAAATAATCCCTTCCCCCAGCCCCTAGGAGTCACCATTCTGTTTTCTGTATCTTTGAATTTGACTGTTTCAGATGCCTGATATAAATGGGATCATATGGTATATATCCTTTTGTGTCTGGCTTCCTTTACTTAAGAACATCAAACGTTATGATATTTTCAAGGTCTATCGATATTATAACATATGTCAGAATGTCCTTCCTTTTTAAAGGCTGAATAATATACTGTTTTATGTGTATACTAAATTTCATTTATCTATTCATTTATCAATGGACATTTGGGTTGTTTCTACTTTTTGGCAATTATAAATAATGCTGCCATGAACGTGTGTGTAAAAATATCTGTTTGAGTAACTGCGTTTAATTATTTTGGGTATTAAATATGTTTTCTACTGAACTTAACCTGATGAAAGATCTGTCTGCCCTTGAAGGCTATAAATTCTCCTTTACTGGAGCTAATAAAGTTCCTGGAAAATGCCTAGTCTTCGAAGACACCATAGAAGAGAGTGCCATCTCTAAATAGGATATTTGACTAAATTAGTGACTCTTAAACCCAATTCTACATCTCAATCACGAGTAGCACCTAGAAATTATAGATGCCTAGAAATCTGATGAATACCACATTAACTACGTGATTAAACATAACATCACTAATTATGAGGCAAACTGAAATCATGTGTCTTCTAGTATAACATACATCATTATTTATACTGTAGCATTCCTGGCCAAAATGCTTGATCTGAATCTAATCATGAGGAAACAAACCCAAATAGAGGGGATGTTCAGCCAAACAACAAAAATATCAAGGTCATTAAAGAAAAAAAGAAAAGGTTGGATTCTGTCCTAGGAGGAGACTAATAAGAATGAAAACTAAATGCACTGCAGATTCCTGATTAGACCCTGAATGAAAAACCAACTACAAAGGATATTATTGGAAAACTGGGAAAGTTTGAATATGGACTGTTAGTAGTATTGTAATAATGTTAAATTTCCTGCATATGATAATTATGTTGTGGGTATGTATGTGAATAGCCTTGTTCTTAGAATAAAAATGTATCAACATCTTTTTCTTAGAAAAACATGTGTCAACATAGAAGGGTGGAGTGAAATTACATTTGCAACTAATTATCAAAAGATTCAAAAATACAGATGTGTGTGTGTGTATAGGCACATAAATATATAAAGAAATATAAAACAAATGCAAGAAAATGTTAATGGTAGTGAATCCAGGTAAAGTTTATAGTTTTTTGATTGAACTTTTCAAGACGATGGCAGTGTTCGGCTGTCTGGAGCAGCCACTACCATCACGCTGGCTGCAGTGGGGAGGCATGGATAGTGGCAGCAGGAGTGGCTGCAGGAGAAGCAGTGGCAGTGGTGGGAACCCTGTGCCCTAAACCCCTAAGGCAGCTGACTATGCCATCTCCACCCTCACACAGCCAGGCATGACCTGCTCCCAGGCCTGGAGCCTCCCCTAGAGCCTCAACCTCACTCCCTGGTGCATCCCAGAAGCCCCAAGCACCTGACCGAAGGTGCAGCCAGGACTTACAGGGCTGGCCCCAGGAGCGTTGGGTTCATTTGAGTGGGGTTGACTGGGGATGCTGTGCCACCTGTACCTCACCCATCACTGCTGTGGGGAAAGCACAAACAGAAGGCACAGCAGGGGCTGCATGCTCCACAGAGCTGGTAGGAGCCCCACCCCTTCCAAGTTGGCAGGACAGGAGATCCTCAGGTGCAACTGCAGCGGCCCAAGCCACATCTATGACCTGAGGACCCCTGTGACCTAAGTACCTGGGATCAGGCAGGAACCCTACCCTGCTAGGTGCAGCTGCCGCTGCCCCAGTCACAGCTGTGGACCCAGGCATCCCTGTGCTCTTGGGAGCCAGGAGCAGGCAGGAGACCTGCCCTCTCTGGCGCAGCTGCAGCCATCCAAGCTACAGCTGTGGATTCAGGCATCTCTGCACTCTCTGGGGACAGAAGGCACCCTTCCCTCTCAGGCTGGAAGTGCCTGCTCCCACTCTCTAGCTTTTCCCAGCTGTTGGCACCCACTCCTATCATGGAGCAAAGTTGAGGCTGAGTCCGGGTGCTGTCACAACCTTGCCAGGTGTGCAGACATGCCAGCCCCCTTCTTTCTTGGCTCCCTCTAGACTTTGGGTGGCAATGAGCATGGGAGGGAGGCCAAGGAGGTGCTAAGGGCAGCTCAGTGCCGGCCTGCTGGTGCCTCTTAGCACAAACAGCATGGGCATCATGGATGATGGAAGGAGGCAGATAGGCTCCTGGGCAGAAAGGGGCAGGTCCTCAGTGAAGCCCCACCTTCAATCTGGGGAAGGGCTGAAGCCTGGGGGCTGGGCTACCAGTTGTGCAGACCAGTGTGGGAACTTGTGGTGCTTTTTCCCAGCCCATCCATGGCTATCCATGGACCAATATGCATGCACTTCCACCCTTCTGAGGCCCATACAAGGCCCAGACTCAGCCAGGTTCAAAGATATGACAGGATGACCAGCTGCAGAGAGGAGCTACCCTCTCTGTTGAGAGCTGAACACTTGTTTGGATGACCTGCCTAGCAGACAGGAGCTACTCATTATGGGTCTCTTCTGAGCTGTTCTATTGCTCAACAAATCTCCTCTGTCTTGCTGACACTCTACTTCTTTGCATATCTCATTCTTTCTGGACATAGGATAAGAAATCAGGACCCATCAAATGGCAGGGCTAAAAGAGCTGTAACCAAACAGGGCTGAAACACAGCCCTTGCTTGTCATGTTGCAAATGACAAGAAGGAAAGAAGAGAGAAGGAGAGAAGATCTGCAGCCCTTCAGGGAGCCCAGACCTAGGAACTCCCTGAGCCAGACCTGTGACACCTTCTTTAGGGCTCTGTGGTTCCTGGCGTCTCCAAGCTTCCAAGCACCACCATGTTGCTTGGTGTCAGCCGTAGAAGCTGCTTGTGGTATGCCTGGTCCAGCTACAGCCTCGCAGGGAGCCTGTGCCTATGCCAGTGCCTGGAGCTGCCTGCCCCACTGCAGCTGGCATGTGTGGCTGTGCATAGTGGCCAGACCCCATGCTTGCTCACACACTCCTCGCCGCTCTGTGCCTGGCTCACCCTTGGCAGGTGTGGGATCCAGGCTGGTCGTGTGAGCCGAGCACAGCCTGCCAGGCCGAGTGGTTGGAACGAGCCCAGTAGGCCCAAGCCAAACTCAGACAGAGGAGCCACTAGCCACAGAGGTTTCCAGCTGGCAAAGCGACACCCCAAGGATCCCATAACAATGCTTTTGTTGGGTTAGAAACTTTAAAATAAACAGCTAGAGAGAAAAAGACAGTTTCCTGAACTCTCTCTGAGAATCTGAAGCTCCGGGGGAAGGAATCTGTATTTTTGGTGGGACCTTTGTGAGACCCTGAAGTGACCCACAGAGCACCCATCTGCAAGTCACCATGTGGGAATGGCTAAGCTTGACACCTTCCTTGGGACCTTTCTGATGTAAATTCTGGAATTTTCTTCAAAGCAGTATTTCTAAACAGTGGGGAAAAGAGGGATTATTCAATATTTGATAGGCTGTCAATTCAGAGAAAAAAGAAAATGGATGCCTACCTTTTACTGCAAAATAAGTAGCAGATGGGTCAGATATTTAAATGAATTTTTTTAAAAAGCAACAGTGAAAGCACCTGAAGAAAATATAAAATAAACTTTAAATTCAATCTTGGAATGAAGAAGGCCTTTCTAAAGAAGAAACGAAACATAGAAACACGATGGATAAAAGTGTCTGCATAAGAGTAAAAAAGTTTCTTCACAGCCTAAAATACTGCAAAGAAATACAAAAGTCAAACTACAAATGGGAACTATTATTAACAAAACAGATGGCTAGGGCTAATTTACTAATATATAAGTATGTTTTACAAATCAAAAAGAAAATAGCTGTTACCAAAAACCAGTGGAAAAATGGGTGAAGGATGGGTGAAGAGAGTTCATAGAAAAATAGGTACAAGTACCTCTTCCACATACTAAAAAGTTTATCCGTTGTTACTCGTGATAAGACCAGTGGACATTAAAATTAAACCAAGATAACATCTTTCAATTTCTAGATTGGCAATGCTCCTAAAGTCTGACAGAGCACTATTGTACAGAGGATATGGGGAAACAGGAGATTTCAGGCATTGCTGGTGGGCCTGCAAATGGTGCAGTCTCTTTGGAGGTGACGTAGGCAACATCAATCAAAACATTAAATGCACATGCCTTTCCAGCCAGAAATTTTACTTCTAGGAATCTGCTCAATAGACATTTGTGTATTTGTGCAAAGATATAAGATATTAACTGAAGCATTATTTAAAATAAAAGTCTAGAATAATTCATTAACAGAACATGAAATCAATATTAGAACACCTGTATAATGGAACATCTATATACTATACATCTCTTACAAATTAGATGAATATGTGCTGATATGGGATTTTCTGTAAGATCTGTAATGGAGAGAAAAGCAAGATGGAGAACAGTTTGTATGTTATGCACCCTTTTGTGCTACAAATGTGTGTCTACATCGTATTGTTTTATAACAGCAAGACGCTGCAGAGACTATATAATAAACCATCAATAGTAACTATCTCTGACTTGGATTTTGTGGTGGGATAGTCTTTTCAATTCTTTAAATAAGCAAACATTTTTTTCAGTGATTGTATTTAGGTTTGGAAAGGGCATAAAAATACAGATATTCTCATAGACTGTTAGTGAATACACAAATTGATCCAGTCTTTTTAGGGGCCAATTTGACAATGTTTCTGAATTTTAAAAAATGCTTATACCCCATTACTCATCACTTGGAATCTATCACACAGAAATAAACAAAATCACAAAATTATAGGTACCTAGTGATAATTTTGGAGCCAATTAAGAGTTTAATCAATATGAATTTTAAAATCAAGAGGGCATGAAAGAAAGTCTGATGGTCTATTTAGATGTGTGATTGAATGTCAGCAACTGTGGAAATCACGATCCCTAATAGACTATAAATATTATAAATCCTGACCATGTATAATAAAATGACTAACAAAAAAACAGAGGATAAAGAGAAGCAATGTGAGTGGATAGGTGATAATTCTAATTATTATATGTCTCATAGCAAAATGGCTTAATTCAATCTGTCAGATTTGAAGCATATAGATAAAAAATAAAGTTATCGATCTTACGCTTTGTATAATCTCTTCCCCTCCCTCGCTTTTCTTTTTCTAAAATCTACTCTTCTAACTTTATAGGGCTAATTTGTGAAATAATATTTCTGTGGTAAAGAAACATTTATACAAATTTGATCAACCCTTCAGGTTACTCAGGGCCATGGCACACACTGGTGTACAATGTACATTGCCCAGATCTAGGAAGCGCCCCTCTAGGCGCTATAACATGGGTGAGGTTCCTATGGTTGGGCAGTGCTCATCTGAACAACTGTACATGGCAGCCATAGTTTACTACAGTTCTTTTTTCTTCTAATATTTAAGTATAAAGTTATTACTTCACCATTAAAGATAGCATATATAAAATGATCCTATTTAACCTAGTATATTTCTTTAGAGCAGCAGTACAATGGGATGGTTACAACACAGATTTAAAAGTTTTACTGGCTGGATTTGACCATCAACTAGCTGTGTGATTTTGTACAAATGACTTGTCCTCTCTGTGTTTCAGCTTCCTCATCCATAAAGCAGAAACATTATAGCTCAAGCAGTAGTTGTGAAGATTTAATGGTATAATCTGTGTAAATTGCTTAAGCTGAGAATCTAAGATAAGTTAGCAGCCAAATACGTTCAACCTGACTGTAACAAGAGAAATCAAATGAAGGTCTCTGCTGTCCAGCATTGCTTTGTGATCCTGAAGGGGGTGGCTCATTTGGTTACCGTTCACTAGAGAGTTCTGCCCATCTCAGGGATTTGCCATTGTTCCAATTTCCCATGATTTGAAGTTGCAATATCAGTCTTCCCACATGAACCTTTTAAATGCCCATCAAACAGAATCAATAGAACAAATCTTGTGTTTTGCTTTTCTTAAAAAAAAATTATTTTAAAGATTGTGCATAGTAACTACTTCAGTACCATCATTCAGTAGTTATTAAGTAAATGCAAAGTTTTAATACTTCTGTATCGATTGAGGAGTTTTAGTGCTGGTAGCCTGCTGTAGTTGATTTGAAAATTTGACAACAAACAAGAGTGTCTGATGAATCGTGACTTACCCGCTGTGGCCTGCACAGAGGTCGGTTGCAGCTTCTTTACTGTATTAAGTTAATTTATCACCAAGAAAAAGTGATAGGAGTGTAAACAGTAGATTGTAGACATGGCCTTATCAATATTATAAAGCACTTTCTGTGTACATTATTTATTGTTTACACCTGGGAACACAAATGTATTCTGTCTTGAGAATAATTCAGAGATTTTATTCATTAAGGAAGATGGTGTTAAAGTATCATCAAAAGCCAATATCTTCCTGCCTGAAGTTCAAAATTGCCTTACAATATTAAACATGCCTTGCAATATTAAACACCTAATTGGTGGTGGCCATCACAGAAACCCACACGTGCATTTTTGCAGAATTTAATGCAGATGGTTATCTCTTCTGGCTAAATAACTCAGAGTTTCCAGGGCTTTCAGGTGCTTCCCCTTGCCTTGTGACCTAGGCCTGTCATCTGCCTGCCTGCTTCCCAGCCCTGGGCTGAAGGGGCCTGCGCATATACACATCCATGAGGGATATCTTGATATATTTGTACACATAATTTATAAGGCTGAGTTCTGCTTCCTTGTTCAATGATTTCCTAAGGATCTACCCTCTGTATCTACACTTGGGTATCTCTCATCAATTTGCTTAAGATTACAGGTTACAACAAGGGATTGCAGCTACACTTATTCCAACATTCCCCTGCCCTCCTCTTTGAGGATTTAACACGTAAAAATTGGTTTTGTTTTGTTAATAGCTATAGTGATATTCACATGGTTTAAAATTCAAAAGATATAAAAGAATATACAGTGAAAAATTTCCTTTCTTCCCCTGATTCCCAACTGTCCAATTTCCTCTCAGAGGCAACCAACGTTATCATTTTCTTGGGTGTTCTTCCAGAGGTACCACGTAGATATATGTAGTCTCTCCCTTGCTTTTTAGCAACTAACTTAAGTACACTATATGTAAAGTTCGACTTCATTGACATGGTGTATTCATTTTATGAAGGAACCATCTATCTGGGAAGGTTGCCTCTTTTTTTGACAGCTTCAGGAGATGCCCACAGGGACTAGGAATGGAAAACAGCCTCTCTGCTAAGCATGAAGATAAGTGCAGTCAATGCTTCCACATAAGGGGAGACGGATCTTACAGCTAGGGAGATCACCCTTACATCCTCCTCAGGGATTAAGATAACACAGTAAATTCTCAATGTCAAACCTAACACTGGTCACCCGGTAGGTCTCAATAGATGTCTGCCAATCGGTGGATAGGAAAAAAATGTTGGACCTACTGAATTTGTAATAAACATGTTGCAGAACCAGTAAAAGCTGTTTAGCATCTATTAAAAGGTTTTTGTGATGAAAAAGTTTAGCTGTACCTTTTTACTGAACGAAGACTATCCTCCGCAACCCCAGCCCCTACCGATGTACTAGCCTTGGGGAAAAGACTGGGTGAAGGTGTTACCACAGGCAGCAGAGGGCAGCTGTCATCCAAGCAGAGTGCAAACTGGAGTCCCAGGAAGGTGACAAGGGAATGGGAGAAGCAATCAAGCACTGGGTCTGATGGGCAAACGTGAGGCCAGTGACTGCAGGCAAGGCAAAAGCTAAGATGCAAAGAAGGTCAACAGCTGAGAGAGGAGCAGCAAATAGGGCAAGATGAGATGCTCAGGTGATAGGACAGGAACCAGGGCAGGGAGCTGAGAAGTTTGTTCCTATTGGCTATCTGGCCAGCTTAGTAAGCGTACAGGCCAAGTGACAGGTGCTGTAGTCCTTTAAGGCCTTTGTTTTAGCAAACCATACCTTTTTAAAGGTGACTCTACACTTGGTGTGTTGCTTAAATCCCTCCTAGGACTGCCACTTGAAATCAGTCCATCAGCAATCCAAGAAAATAATTATCACACTTTATGGATAAATTCTACACACTGCAGGTTCAAAAACTCAATTATATATTTTTTCTACTTTTGAAAAGTAATTAGACCGCTAGAACAAAAATAGCAAAAATATTTTGCTACAAAGGACCTTAGAAGATACAGGTCATGTTTGTTTGTGACTGTAAACTGCTTAGCTGAAAAGTGATTGACATTTTATTTGAAGGCTTACAATGAATCCTTCAGACCAGTTTCACTGTTCTGCTATGAGAATCAGACTGAAACACCAGGCAGGCCATATTCAAGCCCAGGGTTTCTGTGATGAGGCCTGGAGATGAAATATGGGTCTGAGATCCTCAGGCAAAGTGTTTCCCATCAACATTTCCCTTCCTGAGGAGTACTGCCTGTCGCTCCATTTTAGGATGTCTTGGGGTTGGCATAAACACGAGGGCTACTTCAATGGGACAATTCTATTGACTGAATCCAGACAAGGAGAAGACTCAGATGACCAGAGGTAGCTTCTAAGCTTGTGCTTTTATGAAAAAGTAGCATGGAAGTCAAGAATGAGATACTAGGGACATAATCACAAGGTAGCTTCTGGACATATATTGGGCTCAGTTGCTTACATCTTCAAAACCTGTAGAACTACATGGTGATAACGAAACAATGAGATCCTAACAGATCCCAAAGCTCTTCTATATTGCCAAAGAAAGGATAAACTAATTTTAATAGTTTCTATGTTCATGCATTTCATTGAATCCCAGTTCTTTGAAAGTTGGTAAACTGAGTGTGAACACAATAAACAGCTCAGTAAAATAGAACATACCGGTTTCCTCTCATTGCCAACTAAATTAGAGTATACCAAAACTAGAAATGCATGAATAAATCACTATGACCAAAGATAGAGATATTCTCTTCCACTGTGGAATATTAAGTGCATACCTAAGCCATGCTTTGAAAAGAAGTATTTTAATTTTATTTATTATATATTTTGTTGAGGCAGACTCTCACTCTGTCACCCAAGCTGGAGTGCAGTGGTGCAATCTTGGCTCACTACAACCTCTGCCTTCCAGCTTCAAGCAATTCTCCTGCCTTAACCTCCCAAGTAGGTGGGATTAAAGGTATGTACAACCACACCCAACAAATTTTTATGTTTTTAGTAGAGAGGGTGTTTCACCATGTTGGCCAGGCTGGCCTTGAACTCCTGACCTCAGGTGATCCACCCGCCTCAGCCTCCCAAAGTGCTGGGATTACAGGCGTGAGCCACAAGTCCCAGGCTGAAATATCTAGCAGTGTCTTTCTCCGTGACAAAATGTTGTGACATGAAGCCAAGCAAAATGAACCAAACTTCTGTGAAGTCTTGTTCCAGAGTGGACAAAGGTTACACCTCATTATAGAACAGCTGAGGTTACATGATTGACATCAAAAGTGCTTATATTTAGAAACCTTCTCAATTTGCCTTGTGTACTGTCAGCCATCTCAGCCTGTCACTACTGGCAGCCACCAGTGGATCTGACATGAGAAGTTTATGGTTTTGTGTCCCTCCCACAGGTCCACAAACTTTGGGATTTTGGTTCTCTTGCTGACTTCCTGACTCTCATTCCTGAACCCAAGAGATTCACTCCCATGGTGGCTGTCACCGCACCCCCACACCCTTCTCTATGTTCCCTTAGGTGTCTGCTTTCAGGTAGCATTGAAATAGTCATAGCTATTTTTTAAAATGTAATTTTAGAATTTAGCCATGCTATGCCATCTTGCTATTTTGAAAGGTGAATCTTTTCAATATATATTTTCAAATATACATTTCTCTGCTCTATATCCTTTTATATCTACCTGCTACCTATTGCTTCAGATCTCCTGCAACAGAAAAATTAAGAACCATCAGATTAAGATGACTATAAGGAAGAGTGAGTGTTTGTGGGGAGGTAGCAGAAGGCAAAAACCAAATGTCTCACCATTGTTGTCATCTTCATCCTAGAGAAAAGGCGCTAAGACTGATAGTGCTGGGGCCTGTTCCAGGCTCTGTGTGGGCATCACCTCACTGAATCCTTTTAGGAGGGAGCAGCTATTAGATGCCCATTATATAGAGGAGGAAACTGAGGCTTTCGACGATTGGCTGATTTGGCCAATAACACACATCTAGAAAGTGTCAGAGATAGACTTGCAATCTAAGTCTGTCTGACTCCGGAACCTGGCCTTTTAACCACTAAACAGTTATGCCTCTCATTATGGCTGGTTGAACTTTAACAAAGACCACTTTAACACCCTTACAAGGGCAATCCCATAATCAGACCAGAAGTACAACTAAAGCTTTCTTAATCCAGCTGCATGTAAAGCAGGTGATTGGAAGGTCATATGTAAATCAGTTTTTGAAAATAAAATCCTATTCTAAATTCACCAAGGGAGCATGCTTCATTCTTTCACAAAAAGAAAAAGTAATACTAATGCATACAATCAGTTCCAATAGATTTATTTGCTAAGCTTAGCTTTTTATATGTATGACTACCTCAGAGTTTGGTTCATCTGTGGGCCCCCATTCTCCCTTAGCACACATTCACTCACTCATGACGATGAAGGTAATTTGTGATCCAGACAGAAGAGGGAGAAAGAGCCCACATCCCTGTCCACCAAGCCAGGAATTGTTGGCCAGAGGGTAGGATGGCAGAAATTAATGCTCCTTTCCGAGGGGGAAGAGGAGCCCTGAAATATGCATGAAAGTTACTTGCATGAATGACTGATAAATTCCTCAGTTAGCCTACTACTTATTGCTCATCCCTGGCAGTAAAATGAAGATAACAGCACTATGAGTCAGCTAGCCTTCTTGAAGCTATTTGAAACCCTCTGAGGAAAACAACAGAGTCAATAAGTATCATCACATGATGGGTCATGTAGCTTTTTCTGCAGATGAAACCAGTTGTATGTAGCTAGAATCTCATCATAATTCTATTAGCATTGTGATCTGGAAGGAAGGGCCTTCCACGACAGTGAAATAATGTTCTGCATCGGTGCCCCTAGCAATGTCACTCTGCAACTTGTCCCATCAAGCAGTAGGCTGGCCCTGAATCTGGTCTGGCTTTGTGACTAGGCCAATAGAATGTAGTGGAGGTAATATTGTGCTAGTTCCAAGGTAAGCCTTGAAGAGGTCTGGAACATTTCTTCTCTTTCTCTAGGGTCCCGGCCAGCCCCAATGTGGAAAAGCCTGGGCTAGCCTGCTGGAAGGTGAGGTGACCACATGGAGAAGCAACAAATTGACCAAGAGGCCACCCTATGGTTTCCAGTCAGCCCAGCAGACCCACAATAGAGATCAGAACTGTCCAGTTAGGCTCAGTCCAAAATGCTGATCCACAAAATTGCTAGCTACACAAATAGTGGTTGTTTTAAGCCACAAGTTTCGGGGTAGTTTATTTTGCAGCACAAGCTATCTGATAGAGTAGCTAGTGGTTATTTCCAAGACTGATTCAGAAGAATGAATATTTGAGCAAATTGGTACATTTCCAAAAACTAAGAATTGATATAACTGTTTGCCACTCCTATCTTCTGTTTTCCAATTTCCAAGGCAGGGATCTGAGTAGATATTGAGTAGATGGATATGGAGTAGATATTGATATTCAGTAGATGCTATTGAGTAGATGGGAAGAAATCCAGAAAAAAATCCACATAGTTGAAATTTCTCTTTGAAAATGGCTCCAAAAAAGACTATATAGTCTAAGAGATGGACTTCCAGGCAAATATATAGAATGAGATGTGTGATCAAGTTGAGAGTTTGAGAACCATGACCTTGAAAGTCCCTAAATTGTCCACTATCTAACGTTATTCTGTTCTATGGGCACAAAAGTGGGGAATTGCAGTTGAATTCCTTAGAGAACCCTTAGGAACCCAGCACTCTCTTCCTGCCTGCTATAAATTACAGCTTGTGAAGAAAGAAAGCATATTTCTATTTTTCTAGTAACAGAATAAATAATATTTTGAATTTAAAAAAATTATTTCAGATAGAGCATGACTAGTTTTTCTCATACCTTGTGCTAAAAGGTTGCTGGCAGTGTTGCCATTTCCTAGAAAAAAGTCACTCTGGTCTCTGGCCCAGGTCCTGACATAAAGCTAGTTCCTTTTCTGCTGCTGTGATCAGTCCAGATAAATTTACAGAGAGCAGCTGTTTCCACCTGCCGCTTTTATGCTGACGAGGTACGCATTCCTCTGATGTAGTGCCTGTGGTGGTTTGCTGAGTCAGAATTAGATCTCAGAAATCAGACTCTTTTCACCTCAATCTCTAAAGCAAAATTTTCTATAAATTCAACATCAGTTTATGTAGGACCTTTAAGTTAAAAAAACATAACAAAAAAACTCTTTGACTTCCTGATACTTTTTACTTCTCTAACCTAAATGCTTAGGAGGCGTCAGGATTAATTAGGCTAGTTCCTGCTACCTAACAGCCGGAAGAAGCTGAAAGAGGAGTTTTGACCTGCCTCTGAACCCTCCAAATGGGCAGCTGGCCCTGGGAAAGTGTACATAATTAACAGGTATGAGCTGGCAGGGTTCTCAGAAGGTCCTGTTAGCAAGTCCCATGCAATCTTCTTAAAATAGGGCCTTGAGCTCTCAATGACTTTCTTATATTTGCATGAATCCATGCACATAGTCACATGTCATTTGCCATGGCAGAATTGTCTCTCATAGAGAATTCAGGACATGGTTGGCAGCCTAACATTCACCAGCATCTAGACTGTTAGCAAGAACTGAAACATGTCATTTCTCTTCTTAACAAATTCCCTTTAGGTATTTTCTACTCCACCCGGATCAAGCAAGTTCACATATTCGCAAATATAGGGCTGTTGGTGGAGTGGGTAGGCGCTGGCTGGGGTGCAGGTGCAGCATGAGAGCATACTCGTACAATATATTTGCACTCCCCTCCACCTTTGTGTAAAGATTAAACATCCAATCAAAGTGAATATCAAATCTAATGATCCTGTAGAAACCATGCCTGTTAATCCACTTTGACAATTTCAGGTGACACTTCCTAAGAATGCCATTGTGTTTCTGAGCTTTATTTGTTATACACCTTAAAATAAGACATACAGTTTCTACAACTGTAACTTTAAACAGGTGTTCAATATTTTGAAGCTAATGAAGAATGGACAAGTGCTTATAAGAACATTTTACATTTCTAGAGGTTTTTACAGTAAGTACATAACTTTGTGCAGCTTGTGCATTTATATGCTTAAGAGTTTTTGATGAATGCAGCACATGTGTACCTAACAAACCTGCACATTCTGCACGTATATCCCGGAACTTAAAGTATAATAATTTTAAGAAGGTTTTTAAGTTTTAAGAAGTGTAATAAACAGCAAGCAAGAAATGTTAATGCAAGATTAAAGATCAAATAGATCTTTATGTGCAACAAATAAAACCACATATAACATGAAGAAAGAAAAGAATTGTTAAAAATCTCTAGAATAGACATAAGACAATAAAAAACAATCTCTGGATGTGAATAATCAATAAGCTATAATCAAAAAGAGAAACTTAGGAACTATATGGTATAAATAGGAGTACTTCAAAGGAAGACTTTGGGTACAAGAATTATGTATAATAATATTTTATTAGTACATTAAAATTTTCTAAAACAGTGGGTGTAAATCTGGGAAAAGCTAAAGTGAACGCATAAAATTCTCAGGGTGAAAATAAGAGCACCTATGTAAGGGTGTGGATGTTTTAACCGCAACTACTGGACTTTCCTCTTTCTCTTAGTAGCTGAGCCACTGGCCAGTCAGGAACTTCACTACAGAGGCTCTTAATGAACTGCAGCTGTGTTTAAATATTTTGCTCTCATAACAACAAACAATAACAACAATAAAAGCAACAATTTAAAAATAGTATTCATACCTAAGCTTTATTGACAGCTGACTATCTACTGGGCTCTATTCCAACCTCTTTATATGGAATACAGCATTGATCTTCACTACAATGATGAGGTGGGGACTATTATTGTCCTCATTTTTCAGACAAAGGATTTAAGATAGTTACTGTTCGTGAGCTCAGATTAGCCTTTACCACTTTTCAAATGTCAGAGTGGTGTATGATAATAAGAAGTGTAGGCCAGCATGGTGGCTCACGCCTGTAATCCCAGCACTTTGGGAGGCCATGGGTGGTAGATCACTTGAAGTCAGGAGTTTCAGACCAGCCTACACAACATGGTGAAACCTTGTCTTTACTAAAAATACAAAAATTAGCCCAGCTATCTAGGAGGCTGAGGTAGGAGAATTGTTTGAACCTGGGAGGTGGAGCTTGCAGTGAGCCTAGATTGCATTACTGCACTCCAGCCTGGGCAACAGTGTGTGAGACTCCATTTAAAAAAAAAAAAAAAGTGTAAAACTACCAAAGGCCCGGGGTACCCAGGGACAGAGCTTTCTTGCTAGCCCTGGAGGCACACTGGGCTACATTACAGTCTTCTGTTTCCATCTCCAGTATTTCCAAAGGCAGCCTGTGAGCTGCCTTACTGCCTTGGACTCCTGGACACAGAGCTAGAGTCACAAGGATTTATGGTCAATAGTGGGCATTACCTTTAGTCCAAGCTACTTAGGGAAATAAATCAACTTGTGTACTGAACAATCCCATTAACTAGGCAAGGAAGTTCATTGGTTAAGGAAAAAAGTAAGGGCATGCTTTAGAATCAGGCTTTGGTTCAGATCTTACACCTATTACTCATAAGATGAAATTATAGGCAACTAACTTATTTAAGCTTCTGCTTTCTCCCACGCTGCAAAAAGGCAAATGGAATTAGGTTTTACCAGCAGCACGACCAATTTAAGTGAAAAATTAATAGACGCAGGTTTTTCTGAGTTAGCATTTCTAACACCTAGGAGGGTTTGCCAGAAAGGTTACAGAATTCTCTTTTCCTTAAACTTTCGAAACCTTGACAGAGAATCATTAGGAAGAGGGGTTTCACTGAATGCAACTCTGGTGGTCTGTGAAGGACTTACAGGTGATCCCTTTGGTCTCTTTATAGCAATATTAACCTATTATATTTGCCTAAATGATAATTTTCACTTCATGTAATTTTAGTCTTGTTTGCCTCTACTCACATTACAAATGTTATTCAAATATATTAGAAAATGAAGATACTTCCATTTGAATATATTGGCTAATTCTGTTTCACGACAACAGAAAGCCCCTACTCAAACCTGAGATGTATGTGAAACTATTAGTGTGTGGAATGTATCAAAACCAGTCAATTGCTTCCAAGAATTAATGAATAATTAAGCCGAGAAACAGATGCAAAATGAGAAATGGTTACATTAAATGAAGAACTTTTGTGCCTAAGTACAAAATTTGATTAGTTTTGGTCTACCCTATTTTTTTTGTGGCAGCCTGAACATGTAGAGACAAGTAAACAAATACAGAGAGTACAATTATGAATTGTAGGCACTGGTGATGAGAGAGCTAGCTAGAGTAAGCAAATGAGATAGGCAGCTGCCAGTTCTACCTGGGGCCGTTGCTGGAGAAAATAAGTTTGGTGTTTCTGCTCCATGGCAAGCCAGATGCAGGAAGGATTTTTTGAGAGTTGTGCAACAGTTAAGAAATAGACTCTTTTCATCCATGCCATAGGCCCACCATACCATCTTCTGATGGTTAAAACAGCCCACTGTGCTGGAACATTCCATACAGGCAAGTGAGTAACACTGGAAATTCATTCCATTATTCCACAAACATTGCCTGTGTCCTATGTGTGCCAAGCTCTATGCTATGCTGGGAATACAATGGTAAGTAAGATCTAAGACATGCTTTCAGGACATACAACTCAGTTTTAAAAAGCCCCTGGTTATAGAAGTGACAATAAAGTGTTATGGCAGTCACAAGGAAACTGAAGGAGGCGTATGATGGGTGTCAGCCTAGTCTAGGGATCAAGGAGTTGTCAGAGAAACAAGTTAGACACTAGTTAAAGGCAATAAAGGCAGATCGTGTGCAGGAAGAACTGACTGCAGGAAGGGAAAGAGACTTTAGTACAGAACCGAGCTCAGTTCTCAATGCAGCAGACAGCTGGGGATTTATAGCCAACAAGCAGAGTAAGGGGCCTGTGCATGGAAAGTTACTAAGAGGACATCAAGTGTAGGGGGAATTCTGCTAAACTGGCCTCACAGAACTCGTGATAAAGGTGGACCAAAGACTTAGACCTCAAGGTTATGGAAGAGGATGAAGAACTTGACCAGATGTCAAGTGTGGTCAGATATCAAAGGTGGGGAAATCTAAACTGACTAGGAGGATGCTTGATGAAACAGGCTTCAGCAGGCCAAGGACAGGGCCTAAGGATGACGCCTGGTCAAAAATGAGACTCTGAGGAGCTGCTTAAAGTTTGGTCGAGGAAAGGGCCTTTGTCAGAGTTCTTGCAAGGACTGTTAAAGCTGATTCAAGTTGGAAGAAGGTGTATTCTAAGCAGAGGGCAGAGCATGTGTGAAGGCCTCAGAGGTGAGACGAGCATGGTATATTTGAGAAAGTAAGAAAAGCTAATGGGTAAATGAAGTTTGAGGCAAATAGGATAGGAAATGAGACTAGAGACAGAAGCAAAAGAGAGATTTGAAGGCACTATAAATCTTAGAAGTTCAAATTCTGTCTCAAGGCCAGTGGGGAGTAGTACGATTTGGTTTCTCTAGGCTGCAGAGTGGAAGATAGATTGGAGGGGGCAAGGTTAGAGGCAGCTGTCAACCCATATATCAGAGAGAGGCTCTCTAAAAGAAAAGAACATTTATTCAGGAATGGGCATTGCCATGGGAATATATGTACCATGATTAACTATGTGTGCATTCAGGAAGGTAAAAGAAGACAAAGGCTTTTAAAGGAAAAATGAGGAGAATTGCATTCTTGTTTTGAGATAATTATCCTTGGCTACTACAAAGATCACTAACAAGGGTGATGCCAGTCTAAGGTTGAACAAACATTTGCAGGGAAGATGTCCTTATAGAAGTATTTTTGTGTGTGTAGGGATGTTGTGGTCTTTTTGCAAGGTGGCTTTTGTAGACTCTTTTGCAACAGTTTTGTTATCAGGCACAAAAGCATGAGAAAACTCTCTTTATGACATTCTCTGGCTCTATGTGTCATGTGTTTGTTTGGTGTTTGTTTTTGTTTTTTAACACAACTGTTAAAATATATATAACAATATAGAACATTTTGATTCTGACAGCTTTTCCACCAGGAGCCCAGTTGAGCATATGCTACAATAATTTGGGAGTGAGTTAATGTAACTCAGATGAGGGTGATGGCATGGAGCTATGCAGAAATAAAAGGATGAAGATATTTAGGAGATAGGACTAGTAGGACTTGGGCATAATTTAGTGGGAGCAGAGAGAAAGGTAGGAGTAAAAGACATCTCCCAGGCAATTGGGTGGATACTGAAATTAGGAACATTACTTGAAGAGCAACTTGCGGGGAAAGATGATGTATTAGTTTGGGGCATACTGAGTTTGAGTTTTAAGACGTTAAAGTTTGGAGCTCAGCTACTGAAACTCTGTCAATCTCCTGTCGTGTGGTGCCTTACACTGTCTTGTGAGGGCTGAAGTGGAAATCTCCTGCTGTTCCTCACTGATTACCAGGTACTTGTTCTGATGATTCACCTACAGTAGAGAATGAGACAGAAGACAGAGATGTTGGAGGAACTATTGGCTGTCCCTCTAACAAGAGAATGTAGGCATCATCAAACAGATCAGTTTTTCTCCTCCTTCTCACCTTTCTGTAACTAGAGTCCAGTTATTAAGAACAAAGTTAGGAGGTATCATTCACTTCCCAAGACTAAACTTTGCAAGAATTCACACACCATCGGAGGATTGATACCTTACAGGAAACACTTCCACAAATAACCCAATATAAAAAGCAGTTTAAAGACAACTTACTGGTGAGATTAAGATGCCCTTCTTCCCATATACACACTTCAACCTGGATAGATCTCAGAAACACAAAATTGAATGAAAAAAAATCAAGTTGTAAAATAAAACATATAAATATGGAAGTCTCTTTACGGATATCTACATATATGTAAAAGCATGATATTTTTACCAATAGGGAAGGAGTGAGGTAATTGAGAACAGCAAAAGACTCCAATCATATCAGGAATGATTTTTTTAAATGTAAAAAAAGGATCTGAAGCCTATTTGGCAAAATGTTAACATGTGTTAAATTTGGGAGTTTGGTATGTGTATTTGTTTAAAATATTTCATTAAGATGACTGTATGAAATTTTTCTTAGACAAGAATTTAATATAATATATGTAGAGGCTCCCTACTCAAGGAAGTGGAGCTTAACCCTTTCTGGGGGTGGGCTAGACCTAGTGATTTTGTTGCAAAAGATCAGAGAAGAGAAAGGGGGAAAATAGTACAGTGGAGAAACCTGGCAGATGCCACCTTGACCAAGTGATGATGCTTAACATCACCATATGTGGGTATCACATACCCCCTAATACGATGTGCTTGGCAAGAGGGACACTTTACCTCTGTGCTGTTCTTTATAAAACCCTGTAAGCCCAGTTCATTATGAGAAAAAAAAAACACACACAAACCTAGACATGGGAGCATTCTAAGTACCTGGGAACTACTCCTTAAAACTGACAGTCATTGAAAATGAGGAAAGACTGAGAAACTTTCACAGACCAGAGAACTGGGAAGACCTGACAACTAAATGCAACATGATGTCCTGGATTGAAATCTACAATGGAAAGAGGATGTTAATGGAAAAGCCGGTGGAATCCAAATAAAGTCTGGAGTTAATAGTGATGTACTAACGTTGATTTCTTAGTTGTGACAAATGTACCTTGGTTATATAAGATGTTAACAATAGGACAAACCAGATGACAGGTATATAAAAGCTCTCTGTACCATTTTTGCAATGTTTCTGTAAATCTAACATTCCATTTAAAAGTTTATTTTTTAAATGACTGTATGTCATCAAGAACCCTCCAACTCAAAATGAAACCAGTGGGAAATTGTCTGTGTGCCTGAGGATCGTGCATATTATCCAAGTACAGTGGAGCCTTGTCTCTCAGCCTTCAGAGAGAAGGAAGTGTAACATGGAGGTTAACTTTTCAGAAAATTGAAACTAACCCTTCAATCACAAAAAAAGTGTTATTTTCAGCAATTTTTTTGATGGCAAGCTTTCAAAAGTGGATGAAAAAATTCACTGCTCTCTGAACACAGGACACAGGAGTAATTGAATCCTTTCTGGGTGAGGCAGGGTCACCAGTGTATGTGTTATCCTATTACCCTAATAAATGGCATGGTCCTGTCTTTCATTTTCTTTTCCATGACATGAAGTAGAAATATAGGAGCCATCGTCTCACAGCTAAGAAATGGCAAAGGGAAGGCCACAAAAAAATTGATGTGAATTAAGAATAAGAGAGGCATTTATACAACCCCAGGTGAGCCAGCCTGAGTAGAGCATATTGTTCCACCTTCTTAAACAGGCAGTTAAACTGTTTGCTATGAGGGGAGCAGCTGGTAGTTGATTTTCCCATTTTTCTGTGCCATTTCATGGTTAGCAATGCGACCTCTGAATGCAAAGCACATCCTTTGGACAACAAGGGAGGACACCAATAACCCCTATTTATCTCATTTCAGGCATGAGAGGCAGGTGAAGGTTAACTCATTGATATTTTCATGAGAGAATTTAAATTGTGACATTTTCCAGTTCTACTTGGAGAATATTTTCTTTGTTAAATATATTATAGGGTAATAATTTGGCTTATGCTACATGCAGAAGTTTCTAATGAAGCCAAAGAAATAGTATAATCTGGGCCTTGGCAATAGGCAGTCAGAGAAGCAAAGGGAGTTTAGGAGGAAGAGGGATTACAAATCAGTCCCAAGCAGCAGTGTTTCCCACAAAGGCTTTTTCATTCTCCTATTCTGGCGCTACATGGCACCCCATGCTTCTTCCTTGGAAAGACCAGGCCTTCCTGTAGTCCAGCAACTGCCCAACCTCACAGCCCAGCCAAGAGATGGGCCCTTCTTTTGGAAAATGAACTTTATCCTAAACTCTGTCCCAGCTTGTCAGTTAACCCACCAACCTTCACTTAATCTGACAAAAAGATGAGATTTAGAGTGATTTCCTACAGTATCTTTCCCGAGTTATTATCTCTGCAACTCATATATAAGCCCATCAAGTACTGTAGTCTTATTTCCTGACCCTTTTTATCATCAAAATCACCTTGCTCAATGTCAGTCGCAATAAAAATTTCTGGATTAGCAGACTGTGTACTCAATAATCTCTCCAGGTAATCCGACCCTAAAGCCGTAGGTGGTGTTAAACTACTAGTGCAGACAAGAGTTATTCGGGGATTTTCAGGAGGCTTCCTATAGAACATCCACTTTGTCACCTGTTTTCTGGAGTCAGCATCATGGATATGACTTAATTAGACAAGGCTGGATGTTTTGACCTGAAATTAATTGTCAACTAACTAATTTTGAAGAAAAGTCTCACTGAAAGAAAGATAGTTTAATGTCCACACTTTTTCTCTATTCCTCTAGAAAAGTATGCAAAGATCTAGTCTTCATTTTGGGCAAGATTTCTCAACTTCAGTACTATTCACATTGAAGGCCAGACAATTCTCTGTTGTGAATGGCTGTCCTGTGCATTATAGAAACTGGCAGCTAGAGTTGCTAGAGTTACCAAATTAAAATACAGAATTCCCAGTTAAATTTGAATTTCAGATAAACGCAAATAAACTTTTACAGTATAGGTATGTCCTGTGCAGTATTAGCAGTATTCCTGACCTCTACTCACTAAATGCTGATAGCATGCTCCCCCACCCCCAGCTGTGACAACCATCAAGTCACCACACATCAACAAATGTCCTCGCAGAAAGCAAAACTGCCCCTGTTGAAAACCACTGATTCCAGGTTACACATTAGAAAGCTACAAACATGAGCATATTTATATTCAATTCCAGAAGAAATAGCTTTCTCTGATGAAGTATCCATGAGCTTGCCAGATGAAGAACTCTTCTACAAATCTTGCTTAAGCCATTTTGAAAAAGTTTTTTTGTTTTTAATGTCTCCTGGGATAAATTCCCTTTAGATTTCCGTGCCAGGTAAATTATTGTCTCCATTTCAGAATTAGCAGGCTCATTTCAATCAGTTAATGTAAATTATGAAAGCTGTCACATTTTTGTTTTTTCCTTAACTGCTAAGAAGCTTAAAGATAAATTTAGTGCTCAGTTGCAGAACCATCTAAGCTCATGGGACTAGCAGTATTGTTTTAAACAAACATATATAGTGGCTCTTCCATGCTGCATATGTTTTAAATTATTTATAAGTATTAAATGTTTAACTTCATTCTGTTACTACAACAACCCTATGGTTAAGTCCTATTATTATCCTTTTTGTTTGCCTGCATAAAAGCAACTTTATTAATGTCCTGCACCAGTGAACATTAGTAATTGTAACCATGCATTAAAATTCTCATTTCATGTCACAGAGTTATTTGTTTTCTTCATGATACATTATGTTTTACTGAGTTTGCTCCTCCCAAGTCTTTCTGGGAACATTCCTTCTCCAGGGACTGCTTCCCAAGATGTCCAGGTTGCTTTTCGTTTTTGGTCATTTAAAAGCAGTCAAGCTGTCTGGACTGCACCCTCTTAACAGGTTGAGCCAAATTCCCTTCTCTCAAACCCTAACAATGACACCACTAGGAGAATGGGCATCTCGGCTTGGTCAGAGCATTACTAACAACTTAATGTGGTATTCTCTTTGGTTATGGAATTTTACTTTTATTTAAGCATATAAAAATATAGCTAGAAGTAGGCTGCTACATTCTAAAAGCATTTTTAATCAACTTAAACACAATTGTGTCCTTAGAAAATTCACCACCTGGACTGGTTCACAGTCTGCCCATTTCCCTGTGGAATCTAACATCAGTATTGTATTTAGCAAATGCATTTGAGTGATAAACAGTGACTGATCTTCAGGAGCCCCCAGGGCTGGGGGCAGCTGGGTGGGACAGACATAGATGCTTTCCGTGGCTTTGAACTTGCTGAGGGCTTGCACTGGGATCGCATGCTTCTTCTGAGATGTCCGTTTAATCTCGGTCTGTGTCTCATCTGTTTCTCTCTCTTCACCAAGGGCTTTTTCTCTGGTGCCTTCATCTTCCATGACACAGCAGGAAGGTTGAGGGAAGCCATACCCTGTGACTTTTGATATTTGGTAGAGGTAACATAGGATGCCTTCACCATCTGCACCATGGCAGCCATCAAGTTCTTGGCTGCCTGGATCAGGGACATGGCACTGTCCATCCCAGAGACAAAGAGCTCCCCACTAAGATTCTTGAACCTCAGCCTTGACCTTGATGCAGATGTTAAGCTGGTGGCAGTAGAGGGCGCTGTGTTGCAGGGTAGGCCAGCAGGTCCCACTTGCAGGCTGAGTTGGGGAAGTGGTCTACGATGGTGCAGCCAAGCTTGTCCATCCTGGATCCTGCCCCGGCAATTTTCTTGGCAGCACTGATGACATCTGATATATTTTTGAGTAGTCCTTTACCTAGGGTAAAGCCAGTCATCTCCATCATAATCATGCACCTCTGCTTGGCCAGCACAATGATGTCATTGCCACTGTCATCCCATTTGGACACTTTAGCATCTAGCTTGCTCTTTTCTTCCTGGCTCTGGCCACCTGTTCTACATCTTCCCTTTTTGCTCCTGGGGAAGCTGAACCATGATCGCCTGGGCACTCTGGCCAGCTATTAGCTTATCATCTTTTGTCTGGATGCTCATCCTAATTCTGACATCAAAATGTTTTATCTCAAAGTCAGAATCATCCAACTCCTCAGGGGTCCTTATCATTAGCACTGCTTTCCTGATGTCCTAGATGCCATTGTATACCAGGCGGGAGACATGGATAAACTCATTCTCATCCATGAGCTGCGCAGGGTCCAAGCTGAGGGCTTTCACAGCTGCTTCTACTTGCTCAGTAAAACCTAGCATGACTGTGTTGGAGAGCAGCTTAATGGCTTCCAGAACCTTCTCTGTGTAGACTCTTGGCTTATAGCTGTTCATCTCTGAGGTGACTACGTGAGTGACCTGGGCTGCCCGGCCTGGAATTGCACCAGCTGTGCCGTTCAGGCCATCCACATCCTCCTCTTGGAAAGCAGTGACACGTTTGTTCACATCTTCCAAAATGTGATTATCTGAGACAGCCAAGAAGTCATCCATGGAAGTAATGTCATCAACAGCATCTGTGAGAATATGGACTTGTTTTTCCCATTGTTCTTTAAAAAGATCCATGTTCTCTTGGGCCAGTTTACTCTGTGGTTTTGATGCTAAAGCCAGTGCAGCATTGACAACCTGAGGACAGAGGGCTTCTAACTGGCTTGCAGACATGTGAACAATCAATACCAAAAGTGGAACATTGGTTTCCAGGAAAGAATCTGAAACATGTTCCATGATAGCTTTGCAGAGCTATCTCTGCAAGTCTGTGGTCTTCTTGGTCATTTTATCGATTGCAGAATTGAGTGCATCACTTCTTTCTTTACATCCAGCATTGCCCACGTACTTTGAGAGCAGGTCCTGCAGGGCCTGGAGGACAGCGTTACAGTCTGTCACAATTTGCTCATGATGGTCATCAAGCATGCAGGACAAGTCGGCCATCAAGGCAGCCCCGCTAATGATGCTTTCTAAATGCTCCTCCAGGGAAAGCCTAAAGCACTTCTCACTCAGCTCAAGGGGTCCACAATGATTTGCTTATCAAAGTTATTGAGTGCATATGCCAGTTCTCCTCCTCCTCCACCCTGGTGCTGGGAAGCATCCTCTGAGGCGATGGCTTGGGCTGCATTGGAAATACCTGTGACCACCTGCTGCAGCTGCTTATATATCAGGTCCCTGTTGGCCTTATAGGCTGCGACATCAGGGTGCTGTAGGCATGCCTGGGTTGCGGTATAGAGGATTGGAACATTCTTCTGCAGGATTCCTCTAGCTGCAGCCATCTGATCATGATGGCCAACATCTTTCAGTTCCTGCAGTCTTTTGGCTTCCATAATGTTCAGCTTATTCACTTCAGGTTTTAGGGCTTTGTACTGTATTCCTAAGTCTTGTTCATTGCCAGCATTCCTCAACTTCAAGATACCATCTTCCACAACTTTCAGCTGAACTAGTAATTTGTAGACACTTGCCATGTCAGCCAAAATCAGCAACCAGGTATCAGCAGAGAGCAAAGCTCAAGCTGCCTGAACCACGTTTCCTCACTTCACAGAAGAGCAGGGATCATCTGTGAACTCTCCAGCCACAGTCTTCATCCAATCACCTTGTTTCCTAACATCTTCTATAGCAGCCACAAGCTCCTCCTTGAGAAACTGGCTCTGCATTGCGATTTTAGTCTCCTTCTCCAAGAAATTCTCAGTTGCTTGTTCAACAGCCACCGCCAAAACATGGGCAATCTTAGAACCACCTCTCTTTTTTATTAAAGGGCCCCTTACTGCTGGTGTTTACTAGGGTTGTAACCTGTGTAACAAGAGGCTACAACAGTCTCTCCACTGCCAGAGTCCTGATCTCTAGACTTTTGGGGTCCCGCTTGAAGTTTATGTTGTCTGCGTGGACAGCAGTCATTGCCGCGGCTAGCAGGGCAAGCGCTGGATTCCAGAGGCCTGAAGCCAATGGCTGCTGCTTTTTCCTCTCCCTTTTAAAGATAAGGAAACTGAGGTACTTTGCTGTCATTGCTATTGCTATGATTTATTTTCTTTTTCACCACCATCCTTATTTTATATGTAAACCCCATCAGATTCCATCTGGAAGTTGATTGGGTATAAGTTAACATATCACATACCTATTTCAGGTCCTCTCAGCCTCACCTGTCTCTTGTTCCAACTGCCAGCTTGACACCGAGCTCCAGTCATTTCTGCCAGGCCCCTCCTCCCAGAGCCCAGCCTCATACCCACGCCATGAGCCTCGATCGTCCCATCCTAGGACTCCCTGTTAACTTTCAAGGTGCGGGAAGCAAAGGGCCCTGCCTCAGGCCCCAGAATTGCACAACTCAGGATTACAGAGGAGTTAACACCACATAGTCAAAATGCTCCCAAATGGAAGATGAAAATTGATAGATTTTTTCTTTTTCTTAAAATTCCAGACTTGGGATACAGCTTTTCAAAGTCCTGGCCCTGTAGGATAGAGCAATCAGAAGTATTTAATCGTGATCACCTCTGTTATGCCTGCTTGAATTTCTCTCTCTCCTTCCCTGCCTGACTTCCCTCTCACTTCTGCTCCATGGGATCACACTCCCTATCACAGTAGTAGCAACACAGCATTGTCAGGCTCTGCTTTTTAAGGAATCTAGATTAAGTCGTTATAAGTAAAATTATACCAAATGGAAGTTTATCTAGTCATTTTCATTAGCTTCAGAATCAGTAATATTTATTGTGATCTAATCAGAATACAATTGTGGAATATTATCCCTAGAAATGTTATGGGATCTTTGGGGTGTCAATTTACTGGCCAGAAACCTCTGTGGCTGGTGGCATTTTTACCTGAGTTCTTGTCCTGCATTCAGGAAGAATAAGGTATGCAGATAAGTGGAGGGTGAACAAGATGAAGAGGAGCTTTACTGAGTGTTACAACAGCTCAGACAAGACCTACAGTGCATACTGTAGCTCCTCCCTGTAGGCAGGTCGCCCTGTCCAGTGTTCGGCTCTCAGCAAATGGAAGGACCTGGAGAGAGTAGTTCGTCTCTGCTACTGGTTGGCCTGATGTTTGTTGCTCTTAGTAGAGAGGAGTCCCTAGAGAGGGTAGCTCCTCTATGCAGCTGGTCATCCTGACGTCTGCCCAGCTTCTAGCAGAGAGGAGGTCCTGAAATGGGTTGTTCCTCTCTGCAGCTGGTGGTCCCGACATCTTTGCAGGTCTCTGAAGCTCTCAGCAGAGAGGGTAGCTCCTCTCTGCAGCTGGTCATCCTGTCATCTGCTCAGCTCTGGCTAAGTCTGGGGCTTTTATGGGTCTCAGAGAGGAGAAAGTATACACTGATTGGTTCATGGGTCTTGGGCCCAAAAAAGGCATTAGTTCCCATTCGGGTCCATGGGACTGGCAGGCTGACCCTCAGCCTTCAGGACCTGCCTGCTTCTGTCCAGGAATCTATCTGCCTCCCACTGCTATTCATGGTGCCCAGGCTCTGCCCCAACTTTGCTTCAAGATTGGAGTGGGTGCTGACAGCAGGGAGAAGCCAGGTAGCAGGAGCAGGCACTTCTGAGCCTAGAAGGGAAGCAGGGGGTCTTCCTGGGCCTCCAAGAGTGAAGGAATGCCTGAGTCTGTAGTCATGGTTTGGGTGGCCACAGCTGTACACTGGATGATGGGGCTGCTGCCTGCTCTATGAAGTGACAGACCAGGGTCTGCAGCTGTGGTTTGGGAGGCTGCAGCTCCAACCAGGAGGGAAGAGCTCCTACCTGCTCCTGGCAACCCCCAAGAGCACAGGGAGGCTCAGCTCTTCGGCCACGACTTTGGAGGCTGTGGCCCCACCCAGGAGGATGGGGCTTTTGCCTGCTCTGGGGAGCATGCAGCCTCAGCCATGCCTCCCTGCTGCAGCCAGTGTGATATCAGTGGCAGGTCATCTGGAGCATCCACTGCCATCAATCCCCCCTTCTGAAGAGGTACATCTAATTGCCGTTAGGATAGGAATGATGACTGCTCTTAACTGCTTCATGCTAACAGGGAGCATTGTTTTGCGAAAATGACAGTCAGGTCTCAGGACTCTGAGCATGTTGAGGTCGACCCCATCTTCTTTATAAAAGATGACACCAAGACCCAGAGAGGAAAGGGGTTTTCTCAAGATCACATGCTCTATTGGTGGTGTCTGAATATAGCACAAATATTTATTTAGTGACTACAAAGAATGCCAGATTCCCATATACATTAGAATTTGTGCTTGCAAATTGGAGAATTAACATTGGCACCCCCATTCTATGCATAAGAAACAGAGGGTAAAAAAAAAATGAAGTGAAATGTTGAATGGCACAATACTAGCAAATAGAAGAATCAGGTTTGTATCAGGCCTATTTCACATGTCTAGTTCTTTCCCCAGTTTTATCCCATGGTCAGGAGGTGGGTCCTCGCTTTTTGGGGAGCCCAGTAGAAAAACAACATGGGCTTTGGGGGAAGATAGGCTTGAGTTCAAGTTCTAACTTCACCACTTAACAGCTTTGTGATCTTAAGTAACTTAATTTCTCTGAGCCTCAACTTTTTAATTCTAAAAATGGGAAAACTAATATCTACTCATAGTTTAACTGTGAAGATAAAAGGAGATAATGTATGTAAATCTCCCACCAAAGTGTCCATATGTTGGAGTAGGTAGTTAGGTAGACATAAACAGGGCAGGAGAGACATCCCCCTTCACACCCTGGCCACCAGGAATGTCAGGTGATCATCAGGTGATGGTCAGGTGGTTATTAAACCATCTCTAAAATAATAATTGGTTGCAGCTTGTTCCAGGGAAAGGTGGTATCCCAATAGATAGAAAAAACCTGAAACTAGTGATTAGCAGCTTCCTGATAAGATCTCAGAAGTTGAATGAGTGGACACAAGCATGTGCACTAAGAGGTAAAATGGTGGAGTTTAACTGGTACGACCTTCCTCTAGAAACACTTGACTGGTAAGGGAAAAATGCCTCAAATGAGCATGTGCACAACTTCAGTAAACACACTGTGCATGCTGCCCCTCCCAAGTGAAGAATCAGGGAAAAAGTAACAGAGGCCCTGGAAACATGCCAATGTATAAAGCCCCAAGTCAAAAGTCAAACAGTGCACTTGTATCTCTCAGGTCACCCCTTTGGCCTGTACTTCCTTTTGTGTACTGTACTTCCTTTTGTTCCTGCTCTACAACTTTTTAATAAACTTTCACTCCTGTCCTAAAACTTGCCTCAATCTCTCCTGCCTTATGCCCCTCAGTCAAATTCTTTCTTCTAAGGAGGCAAGAATTGAGGTTGCTGCAGACCCATATGAATTCGCTGTTCCTAACATGTACACAGTCAGGGCTTAATACATGTTAACCAGTATCAGTTCTCTGGAATCACAGATGCCTTCCAACAAATGATATTAGCTTCTATTTTATGGGTACTTTTTAAGTGCCAAGCATGGTGCTAAGCATCTTCTGTAGAAGAAGGAATCTCCTTTTTTATCCTAATCTCACTGAGGGAGGGAAGATGAGGAAGAATGTCTGCTATCTCCCAATCTCTTGTTGCCTCTAACAGTTCATGAACTGTCGCCATCTGTGTGCTCTCTTCGTGAACTTGGCCGTATCTGTGTAGCAGTTTTAAAACTTAAATTTATAGTTTAGTTTTGTCCAAAGCAATAATGCTGTGAAATTACAGATTTGATGTGCTAGTTATATATTTTTTGTCATTCGCATTAAAGCATTTACTTTAACCATGGAAATAAAAGTGCGTTATTACTTAAAATACTCCAGAAAAAATACTAGATAATATAAGATTGGCAAAATGTTGCTCTTTTTAAAAGCTGGATGATGAGTACACAGGGTTGTAAATTCTCTAATTTTATATATCTTTTGAAATGTTTCATAATAAACAGTGTTTAAAAACTAAAATAAAACAAATCTACCAAATCTGGGGTTGAGGTTCAGGAATATTCTCTCACAGAGGCCTAAAATCTACTCACATTCTGCAGAGAAGCAATAGTTATACTTTGGAAAATACTGGCCCATTATACCCAATAGGAGATCACTAGCATGGGTCAGGCAATTAGGCTGCATTCTTCCTCATGGGCTGTGTCTCTGTGCTTAGAAAATTAGTTACATAGAAAAACTCCCAATTAAAGTTTGTTGATTCAATGAATGAATAGATTTTAAGCTTGTTACCTTCCTTGTGGCTTTTAGCTCTGGCTCCTTGGATGTTCTAAACTGCTACCTTTCCTTTAAGGGGTGGGCAATAAATTAACAGAAAATTTCATAATAAGATGAGTAATATCTTAGAAAATAGTCTAATCTGAAAAGCTCCTGCTGCTTTTCTTTTATTGTTATGCACTTGGCTTCCATTTCTATGAAGAACATACCTAGAAAGTTTCAATAAATTTCCTCACGGTCGTGTTTGCTTGGCATTGGATGATTCTGCGAAATGAGGTCAAATGTATTAAAAGATATTACTTGGCTAGCAGTTTTAAAATGTATTTTGTAAAGAAAAAAAAATCTCTTACCAGATATTCTTAAGAACAAGCTGCATAGCCATTTGCTTCAAATGGCTTATGTGATGTAGGTCTGGTAAAGGAGAAAGGAGCAATGTGGCCACAGGAGCCAGAAATGGTCCAATGTGCTTTAAGAGTCTGACATGTACCAGTAGGCCAGCATCCTCTGTGACTATACTAAGATTTTCCAAAGCACACCTTCTTACACTTACATCTGGAGCCAAGCAAACACTACCATCTCCTCACCCATACTCTGTCTGGAATATCCTGGGATCAGAGTCTGGTACCAAATTAGGGATCTCAATTAAAGGTTGAATATACTAGAAGCCTAAATCTATTCCAAGAGGATAGAAAGGCCTTAATAGGATTACTTTTTGTGTATATAATTAGTTATGCTAAAAGATGGTAATAGTGTGCTTCATTATGCAAAGCAATTAGTATTATGCAAAGTAGTAGTTCAAATTATAACATCATTTTGTTCCTTTGCTGGAGAATATAGGGCCAAATTTCTGTACCTTTTAAATCTTCTTATGTATTCAGTGTAACTGTTTTGAATATAACAATAAGAGAAATTATATGACCAAATTAAAGGCCCAAAATAGCAAAAACAATAAAAAGTCTGGAAAGTTAGAGCATAAATTCTACTCTGCTTCTACAAATATAAACACAGAAATTGGGTTTCTACTCCCCAGATCTTTATCCTGGAAATAGAGTTCTCTCCTGCTTATAGAATGAGAGCACTCATCACCTTATTTTTATGACTCTTAATGGATAGAGAATGAAGTGGATGCATGGCTCGGCAGCCTCTAAATAGCATCAGCACCATATGATGCATAGCCTGATCTGTATTAAGCCAGTGCAACTGGACCACCCATGACAGAGCAGAGGATCTATTTCATGGCTTGTGGAGTAAACTAAACTTCCAGTATTTTTTCTCAAGAAAGTCATCAGCAGGAAATTGTCAGCTTAAAAATTCTGCATAGAAATTAAATGCAAATGGTCCTTAAACAAAATAAAAAGTTGTTCAATTTCACTCATAATTGAAGAAATTAAAATAGTACTTTCTCACTTCTCTAATGGTCTTTTGATTTATTTTAGATTTATTAAGTTTTCTTTTAGATTTATTTTAGATTCAGGGATACCTGTGCAGTTTGTTATATAGGTAAATTGCATGTCATGGGGGTTTGATGTACGGTTATTTCATCACCCAGGTAATAAGCATGGTACCTGATAGTTTTTCGATCTTCTCTCTCCTCCCGCTCTCCACCCTTAAATACACGTGTCCATGTGTACTCAATGTTTAGCTGCCACTTACATGTGAGAGAATGTAGTATCTGGTTTTCTCTTCCTGCATTAGTTAGCTTAGGATAATGGCCTCCAACTGCATCCATGTTTCTGCAAGGGACATACTCTTGTTCTTTTTAATGGCTGTATACTATTTCATTGTATATATGGAATATTATATATGGAACATTATTCCATAGTGTAGATGGAATATTATATATGGAACAGTATTCCATAGTGTGTGTGTATATATATATATATGTGTGTGTGTGTATATATACATATATGTGTGTATATATATATATATGTGTATACACATATATATACATATGTGTATATATGTATATGTGTATATATGTATATGTGTATATATACATATATATGTATATATGTATATGTGTGTGTGTATAAATGGTTGCATAATATATACTATGGAATATTATACAGCCATTATATATATGTGTGTGTGTGTGTATATATATATACACATACATATATATATATGTATATATATATACACACACACACACACACACACACATATATATATATAATGGCTGTATAGTATTCCATAGTATATATTATGCAACCATTTATATATATGCAATCATTTATATATATATGCATATATGTATACGTATACATACATATGTATATATATACGTATATATACATATGTATATATACATATATACACACACGAACACACACGTATACTTATATATATATATATATATATATATACGTATATATATATATATACGTATATATATATATCCAGTAATGGGATTGCTGGGTCAAATGGTAATTCTGTTTTAAGTTTTTTGAGAATCATCACACTACTTTCCACAATGGCTGAACTAATTTACATTCCTACCTGCAGTGTATAATCATTGCCTTCATCTACAACCATGCCACCATCTGTTACCTTTTGACTTCTTAATAATAGCCATTTTGCTGGAGTGAGATGGTATCTCATTGTGGTTTTGATCTGCATTTATCTAATGATTAGTAATGCTGAGCATTTTTTCATATGCTTGTTGGCTGGGTGTATGTCTTCTTTAAAAAGTGTCTGCTCATGGCCTTTGCCTACTTTTTAATGGGGCTGTTCATTAATTTAAGTTCCTTTTAGATTCTGGGTATTAGACCTTTATCAAATGTACAGTTTGCAAATATTTTCTCTAATTCTGCAGGTTATCTGTTTGGTCTGTTGATAGCTTCTTTTGCTGTGCAGAAGCTCTTTAGTTTAATTAGGTTCCACTTGTCAATTTTTGTTTTTGTCACAATTGCTTTTGATGTTTTTGTCATGAAATCTTTGCCACAGCCTATGTCCAGAATATTATTTCCTTGGTTATCTTCCAAGATTTTTATAGTTTTACATTTTACATTTAAGTCTTTAATTCATCTTGAATTGATTTTTACATATGATGTAAGGAAGGGGTCCAGTTTCAAAATTCTGCATACAGCTAGCCAGTTATCCCAGGACCATTTATTGAATAGGGATTTCTTTTCCCATTGCTTGTTTTTATTGACTTTCTTGAAAATCAGATGGTTGTAGGTGTGGAACTTTATTTCTGAGCTCTCTATTCTGTTCCATTGGCCTATGTATCTGTTTTGTACAAGTACAATGCTTGTAGCATAAAGTCAGGTAATCTGATGTCTCCAGTTTTGTTCTTTTTGCTTAAGATTGCCTTGGCTATTTAGGCTCTTATTTGGTTCTACATGAATTTAAAACTAGTTTTCTCTAGTTCTGTGAAGAATGTCAATGGTAGTTTAATTGGAATAGCATTCAATCTGTAAATTGCTTTGGGCAGTATGGCCATTTTAACAATATTTATTGTTCATATCCATGAACTTGAAATGTTTTTCTACTTGTTTGGTCATCTCTGATTTCTTTGAGCAGTGGTTTGTTATTCTCATTGCAGAGATCCTTCACTTCCCTGGTTAGCTGTATTCCTAGATATATTACTCTTTTTGTGGCTATAATGAATGAATTGGATTCTTGATTTGGCTCTCAGCTTGGATGTTGTTGGTATACAGAAATGCTACTGATTTTTATCCTTTGATTTTGTATGCTGAAACTTGGCTGAAGTTATCAGATTTAGGAACTTTTGGGCAGAGACTATGGGGTTTTCTAGGTGTAGAATCATGTCATCTGTAAACAGAGATAGTTTGATTTCCTCTCTTCCTGTTTGGGTGCCATTTATTTCTTTCTCTTGCCTGATGGCTCTTGCTAGGACTTCCAGTATTTTGTTTAGGACTTTCAGTATTTTGTTACATAGGAATGGTGAGAGTGAGCTTCCTTTTATTTTTCCAGTCCTCAAGGGGAATACATCCAGCATTTGCCCATTCAGTATGACATTATCTGTAAGTTTGTCATAAATGGCGCTTAGTATTTTGAGGTATATTACTTTAGTGCCTAGTTTGTCACAGCACTGAAGGAACACATCTCAAAATACTAAGTGCCATTTATGACAAACTCTACTGAGATGATCATATGGTTTTTGTTCTGTTTATGTGATTAATCACATTTATTGATTTGCATATATTAAACCAACCTTGCATCCCAGAGATAAAGCCTATTTGATTGTGGTGGATTCACTTTTCGATATGCTGCTGGATTCAGTTTGTTAGTATTTTGGTGATGATTTTTAATTCTATGCTCATCAAGGATATTGGCCTGAAGTTTCCTTTTCCTGTTTTTGTGTCACTGCCAGGCTTTTGTACCAGGATGATTCTGGCTTCATAGAAGGAGTTAGGGAGGACTCCCTCCTCCTCAATTTTTTGGAATAGTTTCAGTAGGAATGGCATCAAATCTTCTTTATACATCTGGTAGAATTAGGCTGTGAATCCATCTGGTTCTGGGCTTTTTATGGTTGGTAGGCTTTTTATTACTGATTCAATTTCAGAACTCAAATTATTCATCTGTTCAGGAATTTGATTTCTTACTGGTTCAATCTTGGGAGGTTGTATGTCTCCAGGAATTTATCCATTTCTAGGTTTCCTACTTTGTGTGCATAGAAGTGTTGATAGTGGTCTCTGAGGGTTTTACCTACTTCTGTGAGGTCAGTGTAATATCCCCTTTGTCATTTCTGATTGAGTTTATTTGGACCTTCTCTCGTGTTTTTTATTAGTCTAGTTAGCTATCAGTTTTATTTATTCTTTCAAAGAACAAACTCCTGGATTAATTGATTTTTTGTATGTTTTGTTGTCTCAGTTTCCTTCCATTTATTTCTGATTTTGCTTATTTCTCTTTTTCTGCTAGCTCTGAGGTTGGTTTGCCCTTGTTTCTCTAGTTATCCTAGGTGTAATGTTAGATTATTAATTTAAGATGTTGCTAACATTTTTATTGGGTATTTATCTGGTGGTCTGTTGAAATAGCTTCCTAACTGGTCCTCTTGTGTTCATTCTTAAAAACAGAGCAGTCTTTCAAAACCAAAAATCTAATCATGTCTTTCCACTGCTCAAAACCTTTCATTAGCTTTCCAGTTCATGTTATAGATATATTTGAATATAAATTATATTATGCTGTGTAAAGTTTTCTGCAATTTTTTTGTATTTACAATGTCTTAGAAATATTTTCATGTTAATATCTAGCAATCTACCTCCCTCTTTTTAGCTGTTGCATAATATTACACAATATGGCTAAAGTGCATATAGCCATTCTATTAGTGAACAGTTAAACTGTTAAGAACTTTTTGCTTTTATAAATCAGGCTGCAATGAACATCCTATATATGCCTCCTTGTCGTCATGTGAAAGTGTTTGTTTAAATAGAATATCAATAGGTAATAAAAAGAAATTAATAGCTGCTGCCAAATTGCCTACCAAAGTAGCTGCCCTCACTACATCCCACCAGTGGAGTGTGAAAATATCTATTCACTCACACCTTTGCCAATATTTTCTTCTAGATGCTCTATACTGTTCCACTGATATATTGACTATTCCTGCAAATTCATACTATTAAATTCTGGGAAATTCTTTTCTATTCTGTAACTATTTCTTTAAAGATTGTGTTTCTCCATTGTCTCCATTTTCTACTTGTGAAAGGTGAAACTTTTGAATCTATACTCTATGTCTCTTAATTTTCCCTTCATACTTACCATCTCTTCAACTCTTTGTATTGCATCATGGGAAAATTCCTTGCTTTAGTCTTTTAACTCATGAATTTGCTCTTCTTCAGTGTCCATTTTAAAATAACAGTTTCCACTGCCAGTTGCGCCCTCTGGGATGCGTGTCCTCGCAGTGCTGCAACCAGTGCCCAGCCCCAGAGCCTGGGGAGCACACAGGCCAGGCCAGGGCCCAGTCATTGGTGTATTCAGGCCTTGTGCAGGGGCTAAGGGGGACTCTGGAAGGCTACTTCACAATGTGATGATGGGGGCCAGGCTCCAGCAAGCACACCCTGCCATTGTGCATCAACAAACCCTTTGAACTGAATCATCTTTCATGTGTGGATCTGCCCAAAGGTAATATGTGGAGGAACACAGAGATTTGTCTGCTGGCCAAGACTTTTATTGACCATAGGAAGCTCATTTCAGGTGATGCCATGATGTAACTGATGTCGCATGAGCTGAAAAATCTCACTCAATCTTATTGAGTGTTGTATGGTTTCACCAGGACACTTCCACAGGCTGAAGGCCTAGATTGAGTTTATCAGATACAACCGGTGATGAACTCAAACATGCAATTTGAGGTCATCAAGCTATGTCTCACTGCTTGCTGGATTCACCCCGTCAATAGCCAAGTCAATAATCTTGAGTTCAACCCTCCAAAACATCTGCAATGATGATCTGGCTTTATCAAGAGATTGAAGATTTACTAATCCCAAATGCAAATTGTCCTGAAATAATGCCAGAAAAGAGGGGTGTTCAATCTTCAGAGCAGAAACCAACAAGATCTGGCCCAATGTACTTTCCCACAAACAAAAGTTCCGCAAATAAACCAGAAAGCATCAGTTAATCCATTAAGAAAAATATATATAATTAGCTAGATGAGCTGAACCTCCCCCTTCTTTTCATTTGGAAGCTCCTTGTTCTAAGATTCCAGCATATAGAAATTCTTTGAAAATTACATCACTTTTATTTCTACTGATTTTATTTTAAGTGATAAGGATGTGCCAAATGAGTCAGATACTAAGATTTATCTTTTAAAATTATGTAGTATGTTTCATTCTGTTATCTTTTATGGCTGTGCAATTAAAAAATATCAGAAATGTCTAAAATTTAAGACAGTATTTTAGAGTAAAATTAAAAGAACAATTGGTAGTAATCTAACTTTTGTTCAGTATGGGTAAGTAGTTGATAAGGTTGCCATATTTTTCTGGAGAAGTAAAAAAAATTATTCCAGTTTAGGGGAAGTATCTCATCAGAATCTTTTGCATAGCCCGATGCCAAAAAGATATTTGTAGGATATGGGACATGGTTTTGTGAGACAGTATACCTATAAAATTCCAGAGAAAAACAAAGGGATTTACAGATCAGCTGCAGAATGCAAACATACTGTTGACTGTAAACAAATAAACCTATAAGCTTTCTGTATAAGCTATATTTGTTTTATTATTCAACATACAGTTTTATTTTTTAAGACAGGGTCTTACTCTGTCACCAAGGCTTGAGTGCTGTGGCATGATCACAGCTCACTGCAGCCTTGACCTCCTGGGTTCAAGTGATCTTCCCAGCTCAGCCTCCCAAAGTGCTGGGATTACAAGCATGAGCCACTGTCCCTGGCCACCTTCAGTTTTCATACTCAGAATTTTTAATTTGCTATAAAAATATATCAAATAGCATTTAGAAAAATTTTGGTTTGCTATGACTTATTTTCTTCTGAAAATACATGTGTACTGGGGGTTATAACATATGTTAGAAATTGACATAAGTTCTTGGATAAGCACCAAAGTTGAATAGATTTTCTTCAATGGAAAATGTAATTGAAATGTAAGTATTATGTTTTTAGATCTTAGTTAGGTTAAGAAATGTATGTGCTTGCCAGTTCTCTTTTTGAACTAGGCATGCAATATGCCTTGATGAGTAACAATTAAAATATTTTTTAAAAGCAGCATCAATGAAATAGTTATGACTGCTATTTTGCTCAAAGAAATATCCCCCAGGCTTACATCTATTTCTTTTTCCTAATGAAAAAGTATGCTTATTTTATGTAGTGTCACAAGTATTAGTAAACAGGTGTAACAATAAAAAGGCTTTATGTGACAGATTAAAAAGGATTAGGAAAGTAACTGGGCTTGCTAAAGAAATTTTTTATAACAAAAATGTTGATACCTGTAGTGTTCACCGATATCCTATCTTAAAGGGAAAATACTCTGATGGTGTATGTAATCTGAGCAGCTATTTTAAAGCCATTATTTTAGATTCATTTGTGAGATTTGAGGATCCATGTTGCTTACTATGGCCTGGTTAGAGGAGTGAGGCAATTTGAGAGGTGGAGGGGAAACCAACCGTATCTTAAATGGAATATTTTTTCTTTGCCTAAATCAAATTATAAAAGTCTTTGTATAAACTGTTATTAACTGCCTTTGAAAATTTGGTCCATTTTACTTCAGACACTTAAAATACAAATGCCAGCATGAGTTTCTTATGTATTCAAGAGAAAACTTATTTTTCTTTCTTTTGACTTTATCTTTCACTCATTGTTGATTTTCAAAATGAACCAAGTTTTTAAATACAGAAAATACTTCATTCTTTAAAATACTTTCTACAATGCCTCATTTGAATATTAATATCGTGTACATTCTAAAAATATGAACTATTTTTTAACCATCTTAACCATTAAAAAAAAACTTTGTGGGTACATAGCAGATGTATATATTTATGGGACACGTCAGATGTTTTGATACAGACATGAAATGCATAATAATCACATGATGGAAGATGAGGAATTCATCCCCTCAGGCATTTATATTTCATGTTACAATCCAATTATATTATTTTAGTTATTTTAAAATGTACAATTATATTATTATTGAATATAGTCACCCTGTTTTGCTATCAAATATTAGGCCTATTCATTCATTCAATTTTTTTGTACTCATTAACCATCACTCCCACTCCTTACCTCCTCACTACGCTTCCTAGCCTCTGATAACCGTATTTCTAACTCTATCTCCATGGATCCAATTGATTTTATTTTTAGATCCCACAAATAATTAAGAACATGTGTGTTTGTCTTTCTGTGCCTGGTTTATTTCACTTAATGTAATAACCTCCTCTTCCATCTATGTTGTTACAAATGACTGAATCTCATTCTTTTTTATGGCTAAATAGTACTCCACTGTGTATAAGTATCACATTTTCTTTATCCATTTATCTGTTTATGGAAACTTAGGTTGCTTCCAAATCTTGACTATTGTGAACAGAGCTGCAACAAACATGGAAATGCATGTATTTCTTTGACATATTGATTTCCTTTCTTTTTGGCATATACCCAGCAGTGGGATTGCTGGATCATATGGTAGCTCTATTTTTAGTTTTTTGAGGAAACCCCAAACTCTTCTCCATAGTGGTTGTACTAATGTACCCTCCTATCCACAGTGTATGAGTTTTTCCTTTTCTTTACATCCTTGCCAGCATTTGTTATTGCCTGTATTTTGGATATAAGCCATTTCAACTGGGGTGAGATAATATCTCATTGTAGTTTTGATTTGCATTTCTCTGGTAATCAATGATGTTGAGCACCTTTCATGTGTCTATCATATGAATGTCTTGTATTGAGACATGTCTATTCGAATATTTTGTCTATTTTAAAATTAGATTATTAGACTTTTTTCTATAGAATTGTTTGAGCTCCTTATATATTTTGGACATTAATCCCTTAACAAATGGGTAGGTTGTAAATATTTTCTCCCATTCTGTGGGTTGTCTCTCCACTTTGTTGATTATTTCTTTTGCTGTGCAGAAGTTTTTTAACTTGATGGGATCCTATTTGTCCATTTTTGCTTTGGCTGCATGTGCTTGTGAGTTATTGCTCAAGAAACCTTTGCCCAGACCAATGTCCTGGAGAGTTTCCCCAATGTTTCCTTGGAGTAGCTTCATAGTTTGAGGTCTTAGAGCTAAGTCTTTAATTCGTTTTCATTTGATTCTTGTATACAGTGTAAGATAGGGGTCTAGTTTCTGGTTCACTGGAAGTTTCACTTTTTATTCAGGATCACCAGTCAAAGCCCTTGCTGTAGGAGTAAAGAAACTCTAGGTTATACTCAGTCCACCATCCTGACATCGACCATGGAACATTCAAAATACCATCTCTAACCTTCTAGACTTGTAGCTTTCAAATCTGGCTGCATATTAGAACCAAAGGGGGAGGTTTAAGACAGAATACTGATACTCCAGACATTTTGATTTAGCTGATCAGGGGTCAGGGCATGGACACTGCTGTATTTGTTTGTTTTAAAGCTCCCCAGCTGCTGCTAACCACTATCCTCAAATAATGGAGCTGACTACCTCCGAGAGAGCCTGGTTTCAAAACAGTCTTCAGCCAAGGCTCAGAACCATCTCGAAGCCTCACCAGCTGGAACTTCCATTACAAAAATCCATATCTTCCCTCTTCACCACATTGCTCCTCCTACACATGAGTATTTAAGCAATAGATTGTTTATCATTATTTTATCATTAGTCATTGCCATGGATAGTTAACATTTTTTATTATGTCTGTGTTGCTTATCAAATGCCACACTAAAGATTTTTGGAAGCTTGCTTCAATAAACAGCTTTTCCTTTATGGCCAGGTCTTGATGTGATTGGTCAAGTTCCCTGTTATATCTGTTGTATTTAATTAAATTCAGCTAATAATATTCATTTTCAAGTGTGCAGGTTGTAAAACAACTTTCAATGAAATAAAAAATGTACTTGTTTAATATTTTCTAGTCTTCAGTAGCTCTTGTTTGGTTCTAACTAAAAATTGGGAAAATGACAACTCAATGGCTTTTGAGGATAAAGTGACCCCAACCACAATATATTTCTCTAAACAGCAAAAATTTATATTGGTCTCTTACAAAAATTTATGTAAACTGAAATGGGAACATGTTTATGTGCAACTTGGGGATGTTCTTATTATCCAATTAGGCTCACAATCTAGGTCTAGGCCTATGGTCTTGTGAGATCTTTGCACACTTTTGTTGTTTTATCATCTAGAGCAGGGGTTCCCAACCCCCAGGCCATGGACTGGTACTGGTCAATGGCCTGTTAGGAACCGGGTACACAGCAGAAAGTGAGCGAGCATTATTGCCAGAGCTCTGCCTACTGTCAGATCGGCGGTGGCATTAGATTCTCACTGGAGTGTGAACCCTGTTGCAAACTGTGCATGTGAGGGATCTAGATTGTACGCTCCTTATGGGAATCCAACACATGCCTGATGATCTGAGGTGGAACAGTTTCATCCTAAAACCATCCCCCCACCATCCATGGAAAAATTGCCTTCCATAAAACTGGTCCGTGGTACCAAAAAAGTTGGGAACTGCTGATCTAGACAATCCTATAGTACTGCCTTCTTCAGCAAAGGGCAAAGAAATACTAGGCATGAAAAATGAATACTGAGTTAGAATATGGTACAGGTGGAAAGTAGGTATTGGAAAGAAGGAAAGAAAATTAGGACCATGTGTTAGAGGACTGAATATCATCAAGTGGTGGCACCTCCTTTCAGCAAGCTGAAAAATTTTCCTAACGTCAGGAGACTTAGAAAAAATATTCAAGACTGGTGATGGTTGTGGTGGTGAACTCCAAAGTGGGTAAGATTATTTATAGGCAATCATAAAATGTATGCTTAATAATGTCAGGGCACACAGATGCTGAATCTGGCTTCAAAGTGTAAGACTTTGAGAATTTATCAGATATCCCACTGTCTTAGTCAGTTTTCACTGCTATAACAGAGTACCATAGACTGAATAGATTACAAACCACAGAAATTAAATTTTCATAGTCCTGGAGGCTGGAAATCTGAGATCAAGGTGCAGCATGATTAGGTCCTAGAGAAGGCTCTCTTCTGGGTTGTAGACTTCCAACATCTCATATCCTCACATGACAGGGAGCTATCTAGCTTTCTGGCCTCTTCTTATAAAGGCATTAATTCCATTCATAAGGGCTCTACTCTCATGACCTAATTACCTCTCAAAGGCCCCCTCTTCAAATACCATCACATCCAGGATTAGATTTCAACATATGAATTTAGTAGGGGGAAGTAAACATTCAGTCCATTAACACCCACTGAGCCACTGTTGCATGGATGGTAAATACACACCCAACTATGAGTAAGGGAAGAAGTTATTGAATGGAAGAAATGAAGAGGAAGCAAGGTTGGATGCTAACTGGAAAGACTCTCTGGGAGGGAAATGGGAAATTGGTGATTTGGCAGAACATGGAATTTGAAGGTGGAATAAATTAGAAGAAAATCTTTAAAACTCACAATAGAATTGATGGAATTGTAATAGAAGAAAAAGAAATAGGCTCATACTCAGAATCCTAGTTGTGCCTAATCAATGTTTTTATTTCTCCTTATCAAAAATAATTTCTATTAAGTCTCCTGAGCATGGAAACATTGGTAAGAACTATTAACTTAGGTCAGTAAAGTGGGCTAGGTAAATTATTTGGAATCAAAGTCTTTTGTCTAATAAGAACAGAATCCACTAATGGCTATTTCATGGGGCTATTGCAAGCACAAACACTGTGTGTAGTATGTCTCCAAATGTGATCATTTCAAAAGTCATTTGAGAACCCATGAAAATCTTTAGCAAATTCAATAATCCTAGAATCTTCTTTTTTCTAGTCTCTATGAAATTGCTCTCAAAAGTTAACAAATTTCAGTAATATAGCAGTCAGATGACATTTCTATATTTGTATGGTGCTTGGGCTCAGAGTTATCCTTTACAAGTGATGACAATATTCAGGCTATAATAACTATAGTCTCACAGCAAAGTTTTCAACTGCAGTCATACAGTGCACATGGCATTTTAGTCAGTGACGAACTGCAAATATGATGGTGGTTCCATAAGATTTTAATGGAATAAAAATTTCTATCACCTACTGATTTGTGATATGTAATTCCTTACAGGATTCAGCATAGTAGCTTGCTGTACAGGTTGGTAGCCCAGGAGCAATAGACTATACTACATAGCCTAGATTGTTAAGTGACACATGACTGTACATTGTAATTTGTTAGCAGGTCTTTTGTTACTTAAAATATCCTCACAAAATGCCAGTAGGCAGGGCCCCTCAGGAGCCAGTCATATCAGAAAGTGGTAGTGACTGCCGAGTCTCAATGAGGCCAAGTGCCAGCCAGTGCTGCTTTTGCATTTGTGTGCACCAGAAAGGGGAAAATGTCAAGTTCTCAAAACAAACAAAAAACTCAACAACAACAAAAAGCAGCCACATATAAGAACAATTCGAGTTTCTTCAGGGACACTGTCCTTTCATTTGCATACCTTTATGCTCCAGGTTCCTGCTGGATCTGCTGTGAGCTGGGTTGTTTTTTCCTTGCCCTAAGCAGAGCCTGTTTTAAACCATGGTTTGTGGACCATCCTTTATTAAGGAATTAATAAAGCCCTCCTATTGCCCACAGGTTCTTCCTCTCCTGATGACAGTCATGGAACGGGGGACACAGTCTTCTATCTCACCGTTATCACTGAGACTTAGAATCATCTCGGAAGACATAACACAGTGACTGGTTGTCATTGTAGGATAAAAATGAAGGATATTAGAGGGCAGAGAGCTTGATGATTGCCTACAGTGTGGACAGTGGTAAGACGATGGGAGTGAGAAGCAGGAGGGAAGGCAAGAAAATGATCTGAAAGGGAGATGATGGAAGGATAACCTTCTGCCACATCTGCCTAGGGCAAGGCTAGGTGACAGTATTTTTGTTATTCCAGCATACCTTCCCACTCCCACCCATAAAGTGATCTCTAAAAAGTTTCTCTGGCACAACAGGTACTTGCCACATGTAATCCTTGGAAACTGCTAAGTTTCCTTGTGCAGGTATTTTGAAATAATTACAAACAATGACTTCGCCTTCTGGGGCTGCTGCTGTGGCTTCCTGGAAAGAGCATCCGTGTGCTCTGATGACTAAAGCTGCAGATAGTCCAGACTTTGCTCTCCACCACGTGGCTATCATGTCAGAAGCACGTTCATCACATGTGCTTTGGGAAAGTCATATGATTATTTCTTCCATTACCTAAAGCTATACAGCCAGCTACATATTATGAGCCAGAAGTAGATGTGAAATGTAGCCATTAGACTCACAATTGGCATGAGCTATTGGGTAAATGCTCATGAAAACATCATGAGAACATGTTTACACAAGTGTGTGTATGTGTGTGTGTGTTGGGGGGGGAGGGTGTCTCATCTCTGAACACTTCTAAAAGTGTAAAAACCCCAAGCACACCTCACTCAGGGACCTCAGCTCATGCCTCACTTGAGCTGCATTAGTGGGCTTGTGCATTCTTAGGTAAATACATGCTTGGTACAGTTTTATCAGGGAAGCCAAGCCTCAAGTACATGACTGCTTACTTACTAGTTAGACAGCTGATACAATCCACTGGCACCATCTCCCTAAAGACAAAGCACACGGTTGCCTCTGTGGATATCCACAGTCAAGCTTTGCCAGTCAGCTCAGTGGGTCTGTATGCTCAATCTGACCTTACAACAGTCAAATGGAGCCTGGGCTGAGGCTTTGGATGAAAGATCACACTCTCCCTGCCAATACACTCAATGAATTGCTATTGTTTTTGGAGTGCCCTGCCCCCTGTCACCACCTATTTTAAACAGCACATGACTCTGACTCACAGAAAAGAGCAAAGAACTGCATAAAGGCTGTATAACATGCTGCACCTGCTGTATACCCACTCCCTTGGGCAAGGGCCCAAAAACACTCAGGCCTCTGAGTGTCTTAGATGAGAGCCTGTTCCTCCTCTGGCATCTCTGAACAGATCCAATGAGTGAGGTCACCGAGATTTTGCAACAAACAGGCAAACATCTTAAAATGTCTCCCAAACATACAAGTTGACAACTTAAGCAAGAATGTGGGGCAAAAAAAAAAAAAAAAAAAAAAAAAAGTCGTCATTTATAGCTTGATGTCTTCTATGATATAGTTAGCTATGCCCAGATGCTGTGGGTGGGAAGAAGCCTGAAAGACTCCCCATCAACAGGAGTTCTGAGGCTGCCAAAGAGGGCCTCATAAAAGGGGCCAGTGGCTCCAGGTGATGTCATGGAACAGAGTCCAGTTCTCTTCTCCATTGGATCTTTTCTTTGCTAGGTTAATTCTCAGAGGTTGTTTTTGTGAGAGCCCCTTTGGCAGCAAAGTGTGAAATCCGCTCAAATTAGCTCACCTAAATTGTCTATTGTGTGGGGACAGCAGAGAGAAAGGAGCAAGCTTACTGTAGGTATAAAAAAGTCTTCGGGGAGCTTTGGAATTGCTAAAGAGCTAGACTTTAGTAGGGGCTGGAACTAGGACCCCTCAGAAGCCCTCTACATTTTCCACTTTAGGCAGGGTTCACCGATCCCATTGCCTGTAGGGCTCACACACATGAAATAGGGTCTAAAATGGAAACGTGAATGTAACACTCAGCCTCAGGGCCTGGGGAACTGTAGAGAGAGGTGGGGAACCTGGCCACTTAAATAAAAGAAAAGTCTCTGTTCATTGAGTCTCCTGTGAGTTCGCTGAACATTGTTCAATTATTCTGAGCAGTAGGTAAGTCTGGGGCAGGCCCGCTGGTGCTCTGGATGGCCACTGATGGCAGCATAAGTGTGATCTTGGAATGTGTGTTCTAAAAGTCTGAAAAGTCTCAAATGTACCTCAAGTCTGGCCTCTCTGGTTCAACATGTTCATTCTTAGATAACCAAAATTTCCATGCAGTTTGCTCTGGAAGACCTCCTCCCCCCCCCAGTTTTAAATGTAAAATACTTCCATTTTTAAGTGTTGGCAACCATTTAAATTTCAAACCTCACAGGACAAACAAACCATGTCATGTATCAGATATGTCCTGTGGGTGGCTGGTTTGTGGTGACTGGTGCCTCATCATACACAGTCCACACATCTGTTTCTTTATGGTCCTCAACTCTGTCGTCAAGTTCTATATGTCTCTAAGCTTGGAATTCCTGGAGAGTGATTTAATTGGTGTCTGGCTTGGTTCGGGGACATCCCTGGCTCAATCACATGGTCCACACAACTGCCATTGTTAGAAGTTGTAGGTGAGGAGTGGGTGTGGCAGATGAACTGACTGAAAATCTGCTATCGTTGTTGGATATTTCCAGTTTTGTTTCCTCTTTGGATCATGTTCTCAAACTCAGAAGGAGCAGAGGATTTGTCTAGTTTGAAATTTCTGAAACTTTCTAAGTAAAATGAATGAGCAGTCATCAGCTGCCCCATGAAAATGTCCCAGAATGCATAGGTAGAGGTGGCATCTTACTCCAACAGAGACTGAGACTGCCTCCTTCTCCACCAATTACTTCTCCTTTTTTGAGAACGCTGTTGAAAGCAGGCCATGGCCTGAGTTTTTCTCATTGCCAGGATGCCTCTTTTCTTTTTCTTCACATTTCCACGCTATACCTCTTTTCCTTACTAGTGTTTGTTTGGAAATAGGTCTGTATCTGATGACCTTTCCTGTAGGAAGAGTTCCAGAATATTCTCTCCCCAGTAAGAAAAAGAATTGGCAGTTGCCAGTTTCTGACATGAGCGTATTGTCTTCCACGGTTCTCAATTTCAGAAAAGCGGGAAGGACTGGCAATGCTGCACATTCTCTGTGCTTGATTTGCCCACATAATTTGCATTCTGAGCCAGCATTTTCCACTGCATTTTCAAAGCCTCTGTAGACTCCACTCTTAAAATGTGTAGTATAAAAGACAGCATTTCTCAACTCCACTAAGATTTTTTTTCAAACATTCTATTTCTGGAAGGTAGAACCAATGTTCTTTGCTGCTTTTTCTACCCACCCACAGCAGGGTACAGAGTCACCCATCTGACTTGGGTCAGAACACCTGAGTGTGGGTCCAGCTCTCTGTTTATTGGCTACTCTGAAAGCATCAGTGTATTTATTAGTAAAAACATAGAAAATAATGGGACAAAAAATAAATTAGAGTGATGCCTTTAGGTTTGGAGGAGGAATTATAAAGCCCTTGGGAAACTTATGAATTATTTTACCTCTTAGGGGAATTCTTAGACCAGGACTTCATTCATGCCTGAGACTGGAACACATGTATACACTTGTGGAGAAAACCCCAAGAGCATACACATGTGCTCCAGTTCCAATCGGTTTTTAACCCAAATACTTGGGATAACCTCAAGAGACCCAAAGACTCTGGAGTAAGTCCCAAACCCTTGGGTTGTGGTCTAGGAGCCTCTAATCTCCAACATTTCAAAGAAGAATCAATAATATACTGTGTAGTGTACTGGTAGTTCCTTTTTCATTCACTACTGGAAAATAATTGAAGCCTTGAAGTCTACCCTGGTGTGGTGGACATTTAATTATCTGCCAACTATCTCCCTGCCCCTGATAACAACAAATTAATTTACACCTAAACTCCTCCCCTTCTCCTCCACTTATCTGAAGTGAATCTGGCTCCAAGCTTGGTTATTGGATCTGGACCCAGATAATCAAAGGGGCAGTGATTGGTTCAGAGCTGGGAAAGTGCCCCAAACTGGTCCATGAAAATCAGCCCTGAGATTGCTCGTGCCTTACTCTGAGGTTGCTAAGCTTGTAGGCAGAACTCTTGGTGATCATCTTCACCACCTTGTAGAGTATACCTGCCTGTGAATGAAACTAACACAGGAAGGCAGGAATGAGTAGGAAAGAGACAGCGATAGTGTCCTTCGGGCACTCACTGCCTAAAGCCGTGGATCAAATTTTGCCTGAAACCACCCACAGTTACAAGGATCAATACATTCTGATTTTTCTTTGAGCCAGTTGGAGTTGGGTATGTATTTCATAACCAAAACCGTCAAGACTAATATAGCTGGCCTAATGAGAAATTCATAGATCCCATTTGTCTAGTGACAAATCCATAGATCCACATATACCTCCCTTCATCTCTTAGACTTCATCAACTCACATTAATCTATGTGAGAATTCACCCCTGAAGCAACCCTGTAATGTGCCACTTTTTAGATATGAGCTTTCCTGATTATCCTACAGTAATCCTTTCTGTAGGACCACGGGGTTGCCAAGGTTCAGATTTTATCACTGAAGCAAACAGCCAGCATCTAGGGTTACTTCCCATAGAAATAACTGTCCTAAAATTAAAGCACCAAGTTAAGTTTCTCCTATGAGCTTCACAAGGCCTTACGAGCCTTTGGAACAAATGTCACTTCTCCTGCCATCTGCCTCATGGCTCAGGCTACCCTGCTGCTACCTTCCCACTGTGTTTCTATCCCACTCCCTTAAGCTGAGCTCTCATGCTCCAGGAAAGAATCAAAATAAACCTTTGCCTTCACATGGAGCATGAGTAAATAAACTCCTGGACATTTGCCAACTCCTGTCAGAGCACATGTGTCCTCGTTCATCTGCAAGAGACAAACAACCTGGCTAAAACCGCTTGGAGGCCATTGAGTGTTCCGGACTTTGTGTTCAGGGAGAATATCAGTATCAATCACAGAGACTCCCTAGCTGGATTAGCCATCCCTGGAGAGATACTTTCTTGTGTTCTAGTCTCCCCTCATCTTCTGCATGGATCCTGGGAAGACTAGGTCCTTGAATATTCAGTAAAATTACACATTATGGGAGGGGGAAAAGAATGAGAGTGAAAGAGAGGGAGAGGAAAGGGAGAGGTGGACAGGGAAGCGGAGGCAAGGGGAGCCAGTAATACCTTTACTATACCATTTAATTTAGTACAGACTAGAAATTAGACTGCACCTTAAATATTAGGATAGTAATATTAAATAAAATTTAATGAGCACAAACTCTTTGTGCTATTAATTAATGCTTAGGTTGAAAAAAAAAAAGCAGCATTGTTTACAGGGTTTGCTTTTACAAACAATACTTTCTTGCATGTAAAACTACAAAATGAAGTTCCGCCTCTGGGACTGTTGAGTCAATGATTCCATACAGTTTAATTTTTGGTAGGTAATACCAAATAGATGGTACTTTATTAACAATAAATCATCAATTATGTGTATCCAATAGCATTAAGTTCATTTGCATATAATTAAAAACTTAAAGTAACTGTGGCTTAACCACATAAAGGTTTATTCTTGTTTGATAAAATAAGCCCAGAGGTAGGCAGTTCAAAGTCACTAGAGTCCTCAGAAGGAGCACTAGATTCCTCCTATCTTTCTGCTGGGCCACACGAGGTATGTGGCTTTCATCAAGACCACCTCATGCTTCAGCCTGGTTACGGGAACTCCATACCTCATGTCTGTATTCCAGGCCGAAGGAAAAAGTGAGAGGAGAAAAAAAGAAGGAAGTCCCACCCAGATGAGTCAGCTACTTTTAAGGAGCCTTCCAGGAAGCCCCACCTAACACTTCTGCTCACATCGCAGGGCCATACCTCGTAAGGGAGTCTGGGAGATATAGTCTTTATTTTGAATAACAATGAAGCTTGCAAAACAAAGTTCAGCTACTAAGAAGAGAAGGGAGGCAATTTTCCTCTCCCACAACATCATTACTCATCTTGGTAAATTCCAAAATGCTTTTTTTTTTTCAATTTTTAGCAGAAAGAGCTGAATATATACATTTAAAACAAACAAAAAAAGCTCTTCTACAGCTCCCACCTTCTTGTAGCTGTTTCATCTATTATGTGGGCATTTGGATGTCTTCATCCTAGTGCAATAGGAAAGTTACTCTATATGAGCAGAACAGACCATATAGCTCTGAAAAAGTTTCTGGTACATGGTGCTAGCAGTTGTCAACACAAATAAAGCTCTGGCTCCATGTATAATGAGCTCAAGAACCTATCATGAAGCTTTAACAAGTATCAACTCAAAGCCGATACTGTTTCCACTAGCCTCTTCCTACTCCCCAATATTTTTAAAGCAAACTCCAGTTATATAATTTCATCTGTATCTCAGCATATACCTCTAAAAGGACTCAAAAAGCCCCACAATGCTCTTATCACATGTAAAATAATAATTCCTTAATGCAAAAAGTCACTGATCAACTCTCCAAGTCTCAAACTTTTTAACTATTTGCTTGAATCAAGGATCCAAATGATATTCCTACGTTGCAATTGGTAGCTATATTTAGTTATATTTAACTTGTAGGTTTCTCCTCTATCTCTTGTTTCCTTACAATTAAAAACGTTGTTATGGAAAATTTAAAACACAGCCGAAAGCCTGTAGGTATTTTAATTTGCAATCAGTTGTCTAACTAGGACTCAAATTTGTTCCCTTATCTATATCTCCAAACTCCTCCCCTCAACTCCTTCTCTGGGCCACCATCTTCTCTTCTAGACCACTGTGATGGCCTCCTAACAGGCATTCCAGGCATACTCCAACCTCTCTACCTGGCAGAAATCTGGTCTTTCACCTCTCTGTTTAAATAGAAAGAGTAACATTAATAAACAAAACCATTGACAAAGAACTCATGATATTTATTTTATTTTGTTGTTCAAAAACTTGCCTCTGAAGGAAGTTTCCAGATGTTCACCTGAATACACATCAGATATTGAATACTACACTAAAATATTTGGGTGATAGACACCCCTATCTGTTGCACAAACGGTCGATTGATCTGGGCCCTCGTGCATGCATTCTCTTTGCTAATGCTGGGGCTTCAGGAAATGTCCTAGGTATTGTCACAGTCTAGCTTCCTGGTTCACGTTCTGTATCCCCTCCTGCTATATGACAGCTCTTTCCCTCTTTCCTGATCTGGTTCCTGTCTTCTGAGTTTGTCTCTACTCACATACCTGAGTGTCTGTGCTTTCAACATGCCTTTGTTGCTAGTTTTTACCTCCCCTTCCCAGGTTTGCACCTACCCCTTTTCAGAACTGTCATTTCTAACAGACTACAGTTACCCATTCTGCCAAAATATATACACAAACTACCATCACCACCACCAAAGATATATGTGAACAGATCATTTTTCCTTAATTATCTATATTGAATTATCACCATACCTCCTACTATGTTCTGTTCTGAAGGAATTAATGGCCTAGTGAAGCAATAAAACAGATTAGTATCTACATAATAGCAGTGCCCCCTCCTGCACATGAATATGGAAAACAATGTGTAGCCTGGCTTGGAGATCTGGAATTTTGGTTAATAGCGATTCCCCGGGTGATGGGTCATCAGAATTTACTGTACTTATTAAGGTATAGTATGTATCCAAATGTAAGTTCAGGTTGGTGTGCAAAGACTTAATCATCAAGTCTTGTTTCATTAGGCTTCTTTGGATAAATTATACTTTTAAAATCCTAGATTTGAATCTGTACAGCAGGCAAAGAAGGGTGACAACAGGGGATATAGTTACTTTTCCAGTTTGTTTATTCTGTTTTCTTCCCCTAACCTGATCCCAAATGTTCTTAAATTATCTGTGCAAAATGGTCTTCCAAAATAATTTTCTCCCTAGCAGTCTCTATCTCTGCTTCCTTCAGTGGTGTAAATAAGTGTTTTCCCAATGGCTACTCTTCAGCTGAACTTTCTGCCTTCCAGAAATAGAGCTTGGCTCTAGCCTGCTAATCCTGTGTCCTGTGAAATTTCCCAGCAGGGAGGGGCAGGCTACTGTGCCTGCATCTTACATAAGATCCTGCACACCAGGAGCAGTGCCCAACAGATGCCAGACTGCCCCAGGCAGTGCCCTCACAGTGGTCCCAGAGCCTTCCCATCCCCGTCAGCACTGGGACATGCCAGCTATTGGCCACACAGAGTGGGTCATTTAATCTCTTGTTATTTTTACTACAGTGCTGGCTACTATTTTACTAGGGAATCTGAGGGAACGTATCCTTCTACCTGCTAAGTCCAGATTAGGAAAATAAGTAGCCTTTGTAAGAATAAAGGTCTTGATACGGCTGGAGAACTGACACTGAAACCCAGTCCTCGGACTGTCAGGAGCAGTGCTTGAAAGTGAGAGGGGAGACCCCCTCGCCTCCTTTTATTTCACCTTCTCCCTCACCCCTTCCAGATGGGAAGGAGGGTGAAGGAGGGAAAAAAAATATAATAAAATAGCAAAGAGCTGGGAAAATGACTCCCTTTATAGTTCCCAGCGTCTCTGCTATCTGTTAGCCTTGAAAGAGCTACAAACAAATGTTATCCCTGCCAGTTGGAGCCCGGCACTGGGTCATGCCCCCACATCTCCACAGACCAGGCTCCCTCCTGGAAACACCTCTGCCAACAAACAGCTTGTTGCTTTTGTCTTGTCTCTGTAAGCCCCCTTCCCTGCAGGTCCCCACTCATGCTGCATATGAATGAGCAAATCAATGAAGCAAAAAGTTTGTAAGGTCGGACGTCCAGCAAATGGACAATGACATAGTTCCGCCTCAGTTTCCCCTTTAGCATTGTAAGCCTATAAAAGGGGAGAGAAACTGCAGCTCGGGGAGCTCAGTGAATGAGGCTATAGACCCCCCACAGCTCCCAGCTGAATAAAAAGCCACTTCCTTCCTCAGCTGAGTGTTCCAGAGGTTTGTTCCCTGCCGCTCCTGCTTCAAAAGGTTGCATGCACCCTGGGCCACACAAATGTCAATTATTTAGGCACAGAATCTTTGCAATAGAGAGGACCTTAGTAAAAGAGATCATCCAGTGTTACCCTCTCGTAGCTCTAGTTAAAGAATATTGGGGTAAGTGCCTCATAGACATTTCCACCTCCCCAGTGAATGCTGGATAGTGCTTACGTCCTTGTCCCCGTGAGCACCCACATGGATAGAGAAGGAGGGACTAGAACAGCTAAAGACACACCCCCTACCCCATTTCAGACAAAGGCCTAGGAGGGAGACTTTAGAAGTAACAGCAACACCGAGATGTGGGGGTAATCTGTAGTTCTGCTTCTCTTTACTACTCCTAGCTTCCATTTCCATGGGAAATAAGGAGAGGTGATCTTATGGATAACATTAAAAGTACCATTTCTGGTTAATGCAGATGTAGTTTAAAAGGTAGATGATCTGACAAAATATTTTCCTCAAATGAATCCATTCAGCTCCATGCTTTGATTCATTCATTCATGTTATTGTCTCTGATATGTTAAAATGTCAAGAAGGAAAAGGTCATTTGCACACGCATGCAGTTTCCCTGTCACAATTTGAGCTACCAGACCTCACCAAACGAAACTAATCACAGTTCCTTTCTCTTACAGGCACAGATGGCAGCTCTGGGGGCAAGATGCTCTATAAGGCCTGGCAATAAGGGAACGTCCAGTTACTTGCACCTAGGTGTCTAGAGCATGTTTGTTTATTAGGCAACTTTTAGCAGTTGTCCTTAGCTGTGCATATTAAAATAGCTCCTTAATTCATGTATAATATCTATGTGTATAGAATTAAGACATTCTTTTAAATACTATATTTCATAAACAACTCTTCTTTGGTATCTACAATTTATGGTACAAAATGACAAACAGGGCTGGAACCAGTGGTATGTAGGTAAGTGCTCTGCAAGAAAACAAAGCTCTGATTTGTAGTGTTTGCCATTTTCTATGGTGTAAATACTCCCACCTTGGCAAAGTTCAAGCTATCAACCGAAACTCACTGAACTGGATTTGGGAAGAGATGCACACAGTTGGCTTCTGGGGGCAGGTGGGAGGCAGTGCAAGCCAGCATCAGCACATTGATTCCTAACAAAGTTAACAACAAATCATTTCCTGTCTCTTCTAGGACATCTTACTTTTCCTAAAAATTGCAGAATGGCTCCAAAAGGAAAATAACACTGCACCTCACTAAAGAAGCTACACCTGTTTTTATTTTTATTTATCCTAGTCAAATAAAAGGAGCAAATCAGGCACTTTTGATCATCACTGTTGCATCCTGGTCTCTCCACTGCCCAGGACTGATTTGATTTCTACTTTGGGATTCTGCTTAAGTCCAGATAACTTTGGGCTGACTTGATAAGAATCTGTGGACTCAAAAGAAGCAGGACGGCATAATGACTGAATATAGAATTTAGAGTCCAAAGTTCCAAGTCAGTTTTATCTAGAGAATACAATAAGCAATTCTAGTAAGATCCATGGCCTCTCTAATTTAAAGTAAAATCATAATATAACAACCTCATAGTATAGATGTGAAGGTTAAGTAAGAAAAGTATATAAAGCATTAGCTCAGCAGCTAGCACACAGTGCTCCATAAATAGTAACTATGATGATGATTATTCCTATTACCTGCCCTGGTTTTTATACAGCATTGTCCCTGCCTCACTTGTCTATTGAGTCCCACCCTATGAAGTGATCAAGGTGTCTGCTCCTAGCGCAGACTGCCAGGGCTGGTCCTCTCTCTCACAAGGCAAGAGAGTCCTAGGGTGACACATCAGCCATCAGTCCCTGTAGTCCATAGCCAGACATTTTCTGTTCAGAAGAAACACAACAGAATTACCAGCAGTAAGGCCAAGCTATCAACAACAAACAGAGGGCCTTTGGAAGCAGGAGCCTCAGTGAGGAGTGGGGACGTGAGCATAGTAGGCTCTGAACTTCCAACACCCTCTCCGGGACTTGGCTCCTAGGCAGCAGCTCTTCCCCTGTGTCCACTGGTTCTCTCATGGATCCCAACCTCGCCTCCCTTCATCCCTCTGCCTAAACTCTCCCGATCTCTGTTCCTGTGCTGAAATTCCCCAGCCCCTGCTTCCTCCCTAGACCCGCCCTGCACAGGAGCAGAAACAACTTCCAAAGCTAATTGCAATCCTTCCGTTTATTATGAATCATTTTATGGTTTTCAAACTCTTTTGCTTCCATATATGTTTTGACCTCATCAAACCCACTAAGCAATGCAGGGCTGACTTTATTACTCTCTTTTCATATGTATACAGAAATTGTGTTCCACAGAAGTGAGTGACTGGCCAAAGGTCAGACAATGTTTGTGGCAGAGCCACTTGCCCTTGGTTTTAGGTCTCCCTCCAGCACAGCTTTTCATTACAGCAGGATTCTGAGAAAAAGCCAGTTTTATCTATCAAGCCCCAAGCTGGAGAGTGGTACCATCCCAGTGCCTGTATCATAAGGTTCATTAATTCTATCAGCTTTCCCCGCTTTATGTGTGAACACACTGTCCCCACACTACTTTTGGCTGAAATAACTTTCTGAGCTTGACTAGTTCTTTGGTGATCAGAACACAGCTGTGGCCCCTCTGCTTTCCCTAAATGGACTCTTAGCTGGGTGAGTCATGGAAAGACTTCTGGAATTCTCAGAGGAAAATTATTAAATAAACACTAGCTTGGAAGGACCTAAGGGATTATCTAGCTGAGCTTTGAATTGCATGAATGAATCAAGGCAGAGAGATTGAGGGACATAAGGTCCTTGGACTGGTTGGCCAGTGGCCGAAGGTGGTCTAGACCCCACCTTTCCTAACTCCCTGTGCAAAGCTGTTTCACCTTAGCCCACTACTCTTTCCTGGATGTCTAATCCTCTTCTAAAGACTCGGGCTTTTCAGTTGTATTTTTAAGAAGGAAAAAAAATACTACAACAACAACAACAACAAAAAAAAAAAAAACAAGAAAAAAGCAAGGTTGTAAATCCAAATGTGGAAAACAAATGTTGGCTCTTCTTTATCTATCACAGGATCCTGCTGTTTCTTTCTTCATTAGGCCCAATGCAAAGATTAGAAAATGACAACTAATGAAAACCACATAAAGCACTACACCTTTAAACATCCTGTGACATCTTTCTTGAAATACATATGAGGACTAACTAAAATAATGCATTTTCTTTTTCAAATCAGACCCAATGTCTGAATGAGTAGTAGAAACATCATGCTCAGAATGCTTTGGAACTCTCTGGAATTCTCTTCACAATCTATGGCTCAGTCTTTTGCATGTCTTTAGTAAAACAAGGCTCCATCTTGATGAAATTGGACTCTTACTGCCTTCTCCTTCAAAAGCCACAAAAAATACTTCTTCATCTTTCCATTGTGGCAATTCAGAAAATGTTGACGTGGATCTGAAACTTTTTTTCAGCTGCAGAAAGTCAGCAGATTTTGAAAAACCCATTATGCCTCAGGTGGAGAGAGACTCAGAGCTGTGTATGATCTTTGCTGCTCATTCTCAGAAGAGCAAAATTAGTCTCCCTTCATGACCAGGTAAATCATTCCAGTGAGGTTTGATGAGCTATCCCCGTCTGATATGGTTTGGTTCTGTGTCCTTATTCAAATCTCTTGTCAAAATGTAATTCCCACATGTCAGGGATGGACCCGGTGGAAGGTGACTGAACTGTGTGGCAGTTTCCCCCAATCTGTTCTCATGATAGTGTGTGAGTTCTCACAGAATTGAATAGTTTAAAAGTGTGGCACTTTGTCCTTTGCTCTCTCTCTCCTGCTGCCTTGTGAAGAATGTGCTTGCTTCTTCTTCACCTCCCACCATGACTGTAAGTTTCCTGAGGCCTCCCTAGCCATGCAGAATGGAGAGTCAATGAACCTTACCCAGTCGCAGGTAGTTATTGACAGCAGTGTGAAATGGACTAGTACACATTCTTCCCTCTTCCCAATCTTCTAAAATGCTTGCTGAGCCCAAAATTTTCTTTAAAAAATGATTGCATATAGAAGAGGAAGGGTAAGACTGAGCAGGGAGAGAGATTACCAAAGTAGTGAAGACTTTCATTCTGCAATAAAAGATTTTTTTTAAATTAAAGGTAAACACCTGGCTGAGTAACCTGGTTAAGGGACTTCCAGGAGAGAGCAGAGCAACACATTTTTTTTGTTTGTTTAAATAAACCATTTGCAGAGTCTTCCTTGGTTTGGAGAGTGTAAAAAGCTGAAGACTAAATGAGAAACACCCTCATGAGAAGGAAGGATATCTACCAATGGTGGGGGAAAAGCCCCTTAGGGCATTTTCCCATCTTACTCAGGACAAAATGTAATAATGACAGCAGAGGAGAGTGTATCATATAACTATCAAGGTCTAAGTTTCAAGTTTCCTCAATTGCACCAGCTCCCTTTAAGGCTCTAGCCAATTTTACATTTATATATTTCTTTTCTTTTTCTCAAGGAAGCCCCCCACCCCAGATTAAATAAATTTCAGTGGATAAAATCTGGATTGGCCCCTGAGTGTGCCAGGTGGAGATTCTGTAGCAGAGTTACATAGGTAGGCTACTCTGATGTGGGTCATGGATGAAAATGCTCAGAGGTCCTTCTTTTACTTGGATGTGTAAGAAGGAGTATATCTATTTTTTGTAAATCAACCTGATTTCCATTTGGAAGCCCCACCTTGCTGGGTGGTACACACACACACACACACACGCGCGCACATGCACGCTACCTCTGGGATGGCTGCTCTGCCCATGCTTGAGACTCAGCAATTGCTGGTGGCACTGAGAACTCCAGAGAATGTATCTTCATCTCTTCTGGAACATCATGCAACCATTTCCTTTGAGCACTGGCTGCTTCCTTGAGCTCTTAGACAGAATGAAAGGCACATTCTCTGATTGACGTTCATAGACCTCTTCTGCCTTGGGAGAATAAGCTCCTCTTCACTAACAGTTTCCTCCAAGTCACTGACTTCTTCTCTCAACCCTATCCTCTTTCTTGTTCTTTTACGATAATCTTTTGGCCTACTATCCCACGGTATAATGATTAACAAATCAAATATTGGTTTGTCTTTCCATGTGGCAGAAGGCCCTGATCAGCAAACTCTCCCCAAAAGAGAGGGGACTTTACATTAAGTTCTTTTAGTGCAGACAAAAAACAGAAAGGGTAAAGCAAGTGTTATGGCTCCATAAGATAGAATGATTTCTTTTTATAAGGTCACATCATCATTTATAACTGATCTTCCCTCATCATTTCTCCAACCACTGGGAGAAAAGTCTGTTTTAAGGCAGAAGAGAAAGCCCCTGATAAATTTAGATGGTGTGGGAGATATTGCAATGGAAGACTACAGGTCACACATAAAGGAGTGCTCATTTCTAGGCCTGGTCCTGGGGCCAGTGAAAAACTCCCTAAGGGAGTACTCCCCTCGCTATATATAGTTGGCCCAAATATAAACCAGGCTTGTTTTTTAGCTTCATACTTAGTGAGTCAATATTTGCAAAAGTGCTGCAAATATCACCTTATGGAAATGCTATTACTGTGTTCCTGTGGTTTACTTTTATTGTTTGCTTATTGTTTTTCTACTTCAAGTTTGTTATAAAGCCTCTTTTGGCAGTTTTTCAGCCTGATGTAGAAAGGTATGGTTCAGTGCAAAAACAGCCATCCACGCCCTCCTCATGTCCAGAATTGATCAAGTAAACTCTGACCTTTCTCATTTCCTTAGACAGGATTGCTCCAGTCCCAAAGGGCAAGAGAGCTGGAACAGTAGGTATTTATCTATTGTGGTATGCAGGGCTAGTGCAACCGTACTGTGCAAAGAGTCCAGCATGAAGAAGAAAAGTGCACTCTGTGCAAATGGAGGCCAGTTCTCTGTTGCTTCTGTTTTGTTTGGTTTTGGCGCACTGTTTCCTGATTCAATTAAATCCATTTTGCATTAACAGAACAAACAAGTGCATAGAAGGGTCTTGTGCTCAAAGATGTGATGAATTAGATTCAGTGATGAATTAAATCTTTTAGGGAGAATGAGCTCTTCTTAGGTTTCCTCCTGAGGGCTACGTAAACTCTGTGATACTAATCTAGCAGGGTGTCTACACTCCTGAGGACTAATAGCTTCCAGTTCAGGTTTGTGTGCCACAAACTCGCCCAAACAACTCTTGCTAATGTTTTAGATTCCCCTAATAACACCAGCTTAGGCCTGAGCATACCAGAGAAATTGAAAAAGTAGTTATCAGTTGATTCTACCTCTCTATATTGAGCTTGTAACTAATACACCCTAGTAGAGAAATTCCTCCCGCATTAACCTGCTAACACTGGCCACGATTTCAAGCATACTTTGAGTTTTCTATCACTGTCATTGTTTTATATCTCAGGAACCACTGTTTCCTGTTTCTACATTTAATCATCTGACATTTTTCAGCCTTTAGCACAGCACCACCAAGCTTACCCAGGATGTTTACCCAATTACTCATCGCAATACACCTGTAGGGCAGGTAGCTGTTGGGACTGCATTTTATGGGACAGGAAACATACTCCAAATGATGACACACAGGGAATCTGAGGCAGAACCATGATCCGAATTTTAGGTTCTAAAACTATACCTGACCCAATATGGTAAATGCTACTGAGTTAGGTGGATTTTCATCATTGTACAGTTGACCTGTTATTCAAAGCAGTGCCTTCTCTAGAAAACATTCTTTCAACCACTCCAGTCCACAATGACTCTCCTGAAGCATCCCTCCCCAGCCGCTTCCCAAACTCCTGACACATTTTATTTGTATACTATGTTCATATTTAATCACACCATCTCTGGATGGTCAATTGTTTTCAGATTACGTTATCTTCTTTCTAGAATATGATCTCCTCAAGGGTACTTAGATTTGTATTCCTTCGCCGTTTCTAGCACTGTGCTTATTCCTAGATGGGCCTGAAAATGCACTGTCCTGTGGCCACTGCTGGCCTGGATGGCTGCTGAGGACAATAAACTGAACTAGGATGTGCTACTCAGCTTGACCCAAAAAGGACACATAGACGGCCCACTTCTAGGTACTGCCTCCCTGGTGGACTCATCTGAACCAAACAGGTAGCAGCACTTGCCTCCTTGCGGTCCTTACAGAAGACTTGTACTGCAATCTGCCCTCAAGGCCTCACAATTTTATGTGTAAGCAGGTCATGAGCTAACCTTGAAGTGGGCACCCACGAATTGCCAGCTTGCCCTGGGGAGCTGGACAGCAAAGACAGAGCTGCGTTGGGCTGTCCTCTGTGCAGACCAGCGAGTTCAAGAGGGTCTAATTATTTCTAGAGATGCTGCCCTGCTGTGACAGGTCTACACCTGTCTACTCAGCAAGCTTCCCACTTCACCTGTTCATGCAGGGAAACCAAAATGGCATGTTCACTTCTACAAAAGGTAAAAATGTTCAATGTAGAACATTTGGGAAATAAGAAAAGTATATAAAATTATAAAGCTATCCACTTTATATTTATCCAAATATAAAATTATAAAGCTATCTCTGGTTGTTTATCTCACCACACAGAAATAAACAACATTAACATCTTAGTGTATTCTAATATTTTTTCTTCATATTTTTCTCACATAGCTGAAATTGTACCATTTTATACCTGATTTTTTTTCAGTAACGTTAGTATTTCACTTAGCATTTTCCCATGCTTCTGATACTATGTTGTTCACATGTCATATTAATATTACTGGAATGTGCTACTGAGAAACCTGTCCCAAATCATTCCACCGAAATTTTTCTTAGGGAACAGTCGAACCTTTTCTCCACTGGAGAAAATAAATAGAATTTCTCATGACAAACCTGTTTTTCATCTAGAACAGTGGTCTGTGTGGCTGACTGTTGATGCCCCACCCTTATTTCTCTGGATCTAATCACTTGGGGAAATGGGAGACTCTTTTCTTGCCAGCTGACAGCTTCTCATCTAAGGCACCAACATTTTCTTCTTCTCTACCTTGTGGTTTTCTCCAAGATTCAAAGCCCCAGGGGCGATCCTCAGCCAATGAGTGGAGAGTTGGTAGATAAATACCCCATTTTCTTGACCCTCCTTGGCCAGGTTTGGAAGCCGTTCTGCTCAGTTACTCTAAGGTTCCTGGTAAGACCAATCCCCATGTGCCCACTTGGGTGGAATTCACCTACCATTGCCATTTTCCTCTTTCCCGTCTCACTGTTCCCACTTGTCAGTGATGCACCTTGAGGCTCACTCTCGAATAACTACCCAAACTTGGCCTTGTTTCAGGTCTGTTTTGAGGGGGGATCAGACCGAAACAAAAAGAGTCATCTAAAAGCTTATCAAGAAAGAATGTAGAAGGGGAAAATACTATTTCACAACTGGCCAATAAATTATTTACTACTACTAATCAGGTGCTCTGTGCGGAAAATACAAGAGCTTACATCACTAACTTAGACTGAAATCTCCTTCCTTTCTGACCCATCCTTATCTCCTTCCAGCCCCTTTGAAAATTCTCTCCATAATTTTGAGCAAAAATAGAATGGTAGTTCCCATTTCTTTGGTGGTCATTCTTTAGAATACACATATTGTTTGTCTTTGGAGCTATTTGGAAACAGCCCTGTCACCTTCAGTGGCTGTTCTGTGAAGAATCTGGAGGCATACTAATTTGAAATGTCAGTGGATTTAAACAGACTGAAGTGTCTGTTGAATTCAACCAATAGGTTAACAGCCTTAGTTTATACAGCTGTGGTTTGATATAAACCTGCAGGAGCGGTTGAGTACCACATAAATAACTTACTGAGAAGTGCTTGAGGCCGACTCATGAAGCAATAGATGTTTCAAATAAATTGGAGAGCCAAAGAGTCTTTGAAACCTCAAACTGTTTACAAAAGAACTGAGACTTTATCTTCCCTCACAAAATAATGTGAACCCTTAGCACACTTCTGGAACATTCTCTACTAAGAAGGATTTCATATCCCAATGATTTAAGAGCCCAGGGCCCTTCCCTGTTCCCTTTTTCTTAGGACCCTCATTTCCTACACTAGTGTACCTTTTTCTCCTTTAGTTCCTGCTTTTATGCTTCTTGTTTTAGAAACAGATCAAAATCTTTAGAGGCTAAGTTATGGTGCATCACCCATTCATCACTGATACATAATTGAAAATCAACACAATTCTGAATCACAAAAATGAGTGTAAGAAAGACAACAAAGTTCTGGTATTTCCTGTGATAAATATTTTGATGCTTTTTTTGAAATATAAAATATATTTCAAAAGTATTTTTTTTTCTACTACCTTCTGCATGGGCTAAGTTTGCCTATTCAGTAACCTCACCAGTGACATCTGAGATTATGAATAAGTTTGCAATGTGGAATTATGAACTGAAAAGCTAATTGAAGTCCCAAGTCATATAATTAACTATGCCTCATCTATATGTTAAGAGCTAAAGATTAGAAGCAAAGGCAGGTGAATTGATTTGACAGGAAAGTGGGATGTCTTGTCAGGAATGGTTACTGTGGTCAAATGAGGGTGTTACCAGTGAAAAACAAATGAATCTCCACATCACCAAACAGGTATCCTCAGCAGCTTCTCTAATAGCTTCTGAAAACAAATTGACTTAAGATAGCAAGCAGAAAGGTCTGGCAGCATAGCTAACTAACCAGCACTCACATTGGGTTTGTTTGCCAAAAATCTCAGCTTCGTTTGACATCCCTAAGATGACAGTAGCAGACCTTACAAGTAATTTAAATGGATTAAGATAAAGCACCCAACCTTAGAGCTCTTTTAATTGACAAGGAGAGAAATTCAAATTATGTCAAGGAACAAAAGAGGGTAGGAGTTTATGAATCATGTATCTAGAAAGTCCAATGTTTTCAGAGAAGTCCAGGGACTTCAGGCAAGGCTGGATCCAGGGGTTCCAACAGTGCCATCACAGCAACATTTCTCTCTCTCCTTCCTCCATTATGGGTGCTAGAGTTTATGAGTTATTTCATAGACTAGAGCCTCTTCTTCACAGTTCCATTGAGACCCAGGACTTCCCCAATTGGGCACAGATTGCACTACTTGCTCATTTCCTTCATCTCTGACTCTTAACCTGACATTCATGCTCAGACCTCAATCTGGAGGTCAGGCTGACCTCATACAAACGACCAGAAATGAGACATGTATGGTTTCCCAAGAGATGCTGAGCAAGCAAGGAAAGATATTCACTATGATGTCTTATCCCTCATTTATATTATGCATTGATTGAAGGACCAACCATGTCGTATATCCTCATGTTCAAAGCAGCTAGCATGGATCCTCCTCTCTAGTAGATACCAATTTCCACTTGTTGACTGGCATAGAACACTCAGCAGCTAGCAGGTTTTCCTTTGATCAAAGACCACACATGGCAGTTTGCAGCAAGAAGACAGAATCTCACCAAAGCACAGTACTCACACACACTGGTTACTAAGGAGTCTTTGTAGATGCACGCCTATCTTGGAAAGCATTTTAACTTCAAGCATAAAGCCCAAAGGCAGATCAGATGGGATAACGGACTCCATTTGCATATAGACGCCCAGCAACCCATAAGAGCATTTTTGAGTGGTGAACTAGCTGATCCTATATATAGGTAGTGGCAGCTACTTACACAATATTTTGACAGCTCTCCCAAGCACTTTCAAGTCTCTCATTTCCCTGTCGCCCAACAATCAAACCTGTGTGGTAGGGCATTATAGAAAAAACATATATTGAGAGACCATAGGAGGAAGATGTCTTGAGTTGTCCAGGATTTCAAAACCAGTGTGGGCAACATAGGGAGACCCCACCTCTACCAAAAAAAGAAAAGATTAACTAGGTATGGTGGTACATGCTTGTGGTCCCAGCTACTCAGGAGACTGAAGTGGGAGGATCACTTGGACCTGGGAGATTGAGGCTGCAGTGAGCTGTGATTGCACCACTGCCTTCCAGCCTGAGCCACAGAATGAGACTGTGTCTCAAAAACAGAAAAAGAAAAAACACTGGGTTGGGATGGGTTCTAGTGACCACTCTGCTATAAATGGATTATTAAGATGTGTGATTTTGAGCAAGTCACTTTACTTCTCTGAGTACGAGTGACGTCATCTATAAAGGAAGGAATTCATCCTCTTCAAGTTCTGGCATTCTGTAAGTTCTCCAGCAGAGTAGTAGCTCTCAACCTTGGCTTCATGTTAGAGAAAGCTTGAGAGTTTTAAAAAATAATGCTGATTTCTAGCCATAACCCATACAAATTACATAAGAATTTCTGATGATGGAACCCAGGCATCAATATGTGTTTTAAATTTCCCTAGGTGATTCCAGTGTGCAGCCAAGGTGAGAATCACTACTGTGTTTCATTCCGTAATCTTCTAGAGGAGCAAACTGACAGGATTCGAAAAGATCCCCGGCTAAGTATCTCCCTGATGTCCTGTCTGCAGCCAATGTGGGCCTGTAGCTAGAAGCATCTGCCATCAGCATTTCACTTGCTGCATTAGAAATTATTTTCTTTTACTGATGATCCTACTGCCATCTGGCACTCAGCATATTCCAAGGAAAGCTTCCAGAATTAGGCCATTATTGTGGTTGGTACTGAATTCTTAGTAAAAATGGTTTACCTGAAACAATTTCAGTCAAAGTATATTTTTCACTATTAAGAGAATAGAAAACTTCAAAGTACACTATATTTTGCATAATAACCTAGGAAATGAGAGGCACCCAAGTGATAGCTTAGTCTTTTCCCTCTTCTTATGTAATAACACATCTTTTTTTCAGTTACATGAATCATCAAATTCACTCTAACATCAGAACACATTGAAAAACAAGGGGAAGTATATCCTTAGCAATTAGCTGCTTTTTAAAAGAAAAAAGTCATAATCAGTTGAGCTTTCTATAGCTTGATAATATTAACCAGCACTTATGTCACTTTCAATGAGAGGTTGATCTGTTTCATTGAACCCTTTTTCCTAGGGAAAAAAAAATTGCTATACAATTTCATGAGTCACATCCATACCTCCTGCCACATAATCACAGGTTCCATGCAAGCCTGTCTCCCACGAACAAGGGCCTGCTTTTCACCTTTGTTTGTTTCCTCTTGTCTTTGCTTTGTGAGCTCTGATATCCTTTGAAGGTACCAAGACAGAAATAAACTGGGTTGAAGTTTCAGGAAGTTACCTTGTCTTTATGAAGCTTTATTCACTTACAGGCTTCTAAAAATATATCTGACAGGATTCAAAAGCATGACATAAATGAAGTGAATGAAAAGATAAGCTGTATTCCCTCTTCTTTTTTTTCCTAAGCCATAAAACAAGGAAACATTGTGGTGATCAAATAAAAATAAATGCCTCTTGATAAACCATACTAGCATTATTTCTTTTCTTCAGAGAGCCTCAGACTCATGATGTATTTCCCTCTTTGTGTAGGGAAGTCCCTGAATGTAAAAGGAGTCTTATGTCTGGTTTATGTGGCTTCAAATCCAGTAAATCCTACACTTTATTGTAGATTGCACTTCTATGGGTATGCTCAAAATCTACGCTTTCTATGCGTATGCTCAAAATCCTTCCCATAGTGATTTCCCATAGTCTTTTGTACTTTAGTTTCTCCTAATTAACCACATAATAACCCTAGACTCCCATTTTTCATGGCAACACTTACATGTGGTTAAGTAGAAGTCATCCCTTTTTGAAGGAGTTAGTTCGCCCTTTTCTCTGCCACGACTTCACTCTCTTAAGTCACCAATTCTTCTTTGCAATATTACACTTAGAAAAGCCTCCTGTGCTCTCAGGTTTCCTGAAACCCTCGGAGTTTTAAGGACCTTGTATTAGTTAGGGTTTTCTAGAGCAATAGAACCAATAGGATAGATTATATATATATTTTCTATCTAAACATATATGTATGTACACATACATATATGCACATATATACACACACGAGGAGTTGGGGAGAGAGAGAGAGAGAATGATTCCAAGAAATTAGCTTCTGCCACTGTAGAGATCGGCAAGTTCAAAATCTGCAGGGCAGGCGGGCATTTCAGGTAAGAGTTGACCTTGCTGTCTTGAGTCTGCAGGTTAAAAACTCAGGCAGACTTTCTATGTTAGTTTTTAGACAGGATTCCTTCTACTTTGCAAAATTTCAACTGATTGGATGAGGCCCATGCGCATTATTATGCTGTAGTGGGTGCTTATAATTGTATGTTGCCTTGGCATCTATTTTAAAATATAGGTTTAACTTTCTCATACCCGAAGCAGGGCTCAGTCACCCTCGATGTAGTTTCCAATACTATGTACCACCCAAACATTTCTAGCCAGTGGTCAGAGAAAGAATTCAGAGGCATCTCTCCTGCCTAACAGGCTGGGTTTCCTGCTTTCCCACTGCTTCCTGTAAACAGGCCGATTAGATATTTGTCCATGAACTTCAAGTAACCACCTCTCAGTCACGCTGTAGAACTAGCACCTGTTTTCTGTAAACCCACCAGTTAAAGTTCCCCGCAGGAAACCTGTTTGAATAACGGCCTGGACCCAATAAAGGCATTGGTCTACTGGTTCCTTCACTCCCTTTGTCTTTTCTCACTGCCTTCCGTGTGTGTGTGGCCTCCACATATGCTGTACATTCTCCAGGGTCTGTAAGTACTAAAAGTGTTAAAATAGGCTGGGCACAGTGGCTCATGCCTGTAATCCCAACACTTTGGGAGGCCAAGGCGGGTGGAGCACTTGAGGTCAGGAGTTCAAGACCAGCCTGGCCATCATGGTGAAACCCCATCTCTCCTAAAAATACAAAAATTAGCCTGGCATGGTGGTGGGCACCTATAATCCCAGCTACTCAGGAGGCTGAGGCAGGAGAATCACTTGAACCTGGGAGGCAGAGGTTGCAGTGAGTTGAGATTCCACCACTGCACTCCAGCCTGGATGACAGAGCAAAATTCTGTCTCAAAAATAATTAAATTAAATTAAACTTACACGTGATTGTTTTGTCATTGAAGCTATGCCTACAAACCAACCCCTGATGGCAAAGCTGCCCAAAAGGGACCCATACAAGTAGATTCCCCCCTGGTGCTCTTGTGTCTGGACCTCTCAGCTGCTGGGGACAGTAAATAGCAGCTAACTTGGTAGTTTCATTCCAAACATATTTGTCTGCTTTAATAAAAGGCTACTGATTGTAAATGTTAACCACATTTTCAAAATACTTCTATAGCAACATCTAATAACTTAACTTTGGTCACACAAAAATACTTGAAACTTTTTTTTCCTCCTTCCCCATTTATATATTTTTTGCCTTACTTTAAGATCTTTACCTATTGTTGGTTCCTTAGCCACCAATTATAAACTGCTGTTTTTGACCTTTTTGACTTTAAAACTTCATAATAATGGATTACAAATTTTACACAGCACCATTACAGTAATGGAGTATTGCAAGTTTGATTATAAATTTACCTCTACTGGTAAGTTTTATACTTTCAAGTATTTTCATGATAGCAATTATTATCCTTTTATTTCCAGCTGAAACACCTTCTTAAGCATGTCTTGTAGATCCAGTCTAGTGATAAATTCCCTCGGTTTTTGTTTGTCTGGGAAAGTTTTTATTTTTCCTTAATTTCTGAAGGACAAATTTGCTGAAAATAATAATCTAGTCTGGTATGGTTTTTTTCTTCCAATATTTGGAATACATCATCCTATGGTCTGCTGGCCTGCCAGGTTTCTTCTGAGAAATCTGCTGATAGTCTAATATGAATTCTCTTGTATGTGACTTGACACTTTTCTCTTACAGCTTTTTCTCTTTGTCTTTTGACTGTTTGATTATAATGTGCCTCAGAGAAGATCTTTTTGAGTTGAATCTAATTGGAGACTTTAAGCTTCCTGAATCTGGATGTTTATATCTCTCCTAAGATTTGGGATATGTTTAAACTCTTATTTTGTTAGATTTTCTGTGCCCTTCTCTATCCTTCTCTGACACTACTATAATGTGAAAAATTGTTTAATGGTGTATCATAAGTCCAATAAGCTTTCTTCATTATTTTTTATTCTTATTTTCTTCTTTTTGACTGGGTTATTTCAAAAGCTCTGCCTTCAAGTTCAAAAATTAATTCTTCTGCTTGATCTAGTCGGTTATTGAAACTCTCAGTTGTATATTTTATTTATTGAATTCTTCAGCTTCAAGATTTCTGGTTGGTTCTTTTTATAATTTCTTTCTGTGGAATTTCTTATTCAGATCATGAATTGTTTTCCTGATTTCACTGAATTGCTTGTCTGTATTCGCTTGTATCTTGCTGAGTTGACCTAAGATCATTATTTTGAATTCATTTCAGCCATTTTATAAACATCCTTTTATTTGGGGTCTGCTATTGGAGATTGCTCCTTTGGGGGTGTCATGTTTTCTTGCTTTTTAGTATTTCTTGTTTTCCTATATTGATATTTGCATATCTAGCAGAATAGTCACGTTTTCCAATTTTATGGAGTAGTTTTCATAGGGAAAGACTTTTTCTTATAGATGGGTCCTACAGTATCGGTTGGTAACGGCACATTGGCTTTGGTTCTGGGTGGACTTAGTGGTGTAGTCTCCATGCAGTTTCTTCAGCTATAATGTGTGTCAGTGATGTCTGTGATTGCCTCAATGGCCTAGGCTATGGAAATTTGTGATGACAATAGCATGGTTTTGCTGGGGGCAGGGGTGTTGGGCTCGTTGTTGGGATACACCAGCCAACTGCATAGCTGTCTCTCCAGGGAGCAGGGTTGCTGCCATGCTGGCTGAGGGAGGCCAGCTGGCTGTACAGCAACTTCCCCATTGTTCAGGTCTGCCTATTCTCCAGGGGTGCCTCTTGGGTTTGGACGCCAGAGTCCCACTCATTCTGCCTAGGCTCTGGGCAGCTGAGGTCACGATGATTCATGCAGCTTTGTGAACTTGAAGAAATGATGGTGGGGACTTACAGAGAGAATCAGTGGCTACTGGCTGCCAAGGCAAAATGCAGTCTAACAGTGGTCTCTAGCAGTGGGTCTACCTTCAAGACGGTGCCATGCCATAGCAGCTTAGGTTACAGAGGTTAGAGAATGCACAGTGTGGGCTCCTATTCTGAGGCAATGCAGCTACATGAACTCCTGGCAACCGTCCAAACTGGATTTGGGCCTGTGAAGATTGGAGGACTCTTCTATGTAGCAAGGACTGTGGGCATCTGTGGTGGCAATGGGGACCACTGAGGGTCTCCAGCTCACCTTTTCCCTGTAAGCAGCAGTTCCCGCCACCCCCAACTCCAGGCTGCATCTGGCAGGGGAGACAGTGTGGCAGGGGCAGGGTGTCTTGCTCCCCTCTGTATGGTGCTCTCTGGGAATTCTGTGCTTCACAGGCATATCGTTGGTCCCCTGATACTCTACAGCATCCTTCCTTAGTCACTCCAGTCAAAATATAGTCTTCTGCTTGTCTTCAACCCCTTTTGTTGGGGGACAAGTGCCAGGCAACTCTAGCTTGCCCTGTTGTTCACATTAGTCTCCCACTTACTCTTAAATAGTTTTGCCTCCTGACTTCTCCAACCTAGCCGAAGCTGCTCACTCGAGATTTCATGATGACTGATTAGTTATCAGATTCTCTTGGGGCACACTGTCCTTGACCTTCAGCTGGATTTTGGGCTGTTACTGCATCTTTCTTCTTGGCTCTTTTTCTGATCCTATATTTTCAGGAAAATCTTCTTTATCTGATGTCTTAAAGGCAGGTATTTCCCTCAAGTTTTCTCTTCAGTTGGGTTCTTTTCTCTTCCACAATCTTCTTAAAAATTTTATCTACCCTCTAACTTTATCATCTTGATAAAAAGAGACTCCAAAATATATATCTCTAATTTCAAACATTCTCAAAAGCTCTAGACTAATATGTATTTTTTAAAAAAAATATTCAGGACCTTTCACCTGACTGTCACCCTCGCAGCTGAATCTCAGTATGCCAAAAATTCATTGTCCATCCCCTTGCTAAATTGTGTATGTGTATGTATACGTGTATTACCAGTACCAATCTATAAATGTACTATATTTTCCAAGAACTAAGGCTTAAATTCAAGGGGAATTTTCTGATCACTATATGGCCTTAGCCCTGACATTTACCCTGTTTCCAAGCACTATTCATTCTACCAACCCAGCGTTTCAGTCTCTCATTTGGTCCTTTTCTTTCATGTTCTCACCATCACCAATCTGGTAAAGGCTCTTCTTTCTCGTCTTCTTTCTTGCACTAGTGACCTTACTGTTCTTGCTCCACCTGGCAAATGAGTTTCTTGGATGCTTCCAATCACATTGGTTTCTTATTCGCTACACTTTTACTCAGGTGCTTTCCTCAGCATCCCCCTTTCAAAAGGTTACCCTGGAATCCATAGACTTTTCTCTGCCATTCTGGCATTTTACCACATTACTCTGTTGCAATCAATTTGTGTACCTGCAATTTTTTATTAATCCCTTAATTTGTCTTGGAAGCCCCTGTAGCGATGAAGTGTTTACAATCTGAGAGGACAAATAAGCTACCTCTGCAACTATAAAGCCTTTGTAGAAAGTAATAATGTGTGTTCATCTTGCTTCCTATTCTGAATATAAATTTAGGATAATATTTTTGCTTTATATTCTTCTACTCCCACCCTCACTCCAAGCTCAGAATAGTGTGGGACAGAGATTTCAATAAACTTCTGCTACTTGAGGGACTCATAGACTTTTAAAATACCTGAAGAGAACAAATCTGCCTTGAGCCAGGAGAGGTCTCAACCAGAGACAGCGAACTGGTGGCCCCGGGCCATATATTGATTGCAAATATATTTTAATAATCCTCCTAAAATTTTAAATATTTAAATTAATTTCTCAATCTTTATTAGGTTGGAAGATTACATACAACAATCTGGATTTCCAGCTTCTCTTGAAAAACAATTGCAGTTAGCAACACTGGACCCACTGAATGACCCTGGACAACAACTGACTGGAGTTGATGTATGTGCCTTTTGGGACAGGGCACGACTTTCCAGGTAGCCACAAGCTTTTCCCACCCTGTTTAAGTTACCAGCCTGCTTCCTGCAGGCACAGAATTTGGACCCCTGACTGCAACCCACCCACCAGTTAGGTTCTTCCTACAGCAACGTGCTAAAAAATATTTCAGATTTCTCACTGACCACTATTTCCCAGGCTGATAAATGAAGGCCCATTTCACAGGGGTCCTGTGGAAACATTTCCTAGACCAATTACTGCCTGTGACCTCATTCCACTTCCTCATGCCTTTCTTCCCGTCTGTTTAAAGTGAAAGTAAGCCAAGACACGAAACAAAAACTAGCTTTCATCCTCACCCTCCTTAAAGAACAAATCAGAGCCTAAGCTTTAAGAGCAACTATTGTCAACCCATCTCAAGCTGGAGTGTCTCCCCAGAACAAACACCAGCAACTTTTATGTGGCCCAGAGGTCCAGGGCCATGGGGAAATAAAGGGAATTTCCCAAGTTAAGAATTCAGTGCTACTGGTTCTGAGTTTTTAAGTAAAATGTGAAAATTCCAGAAGGCCTCTGAATTTTGTTTATTAAGCAGATATACAGCAATTTCTAAGAAGTTTCCAGATGATTAATGGAATCTGCCCACTTTCCATGAAGCTACCCCATTTACTGTAGACCCAGCCTCCAGAACTGAGTGAGATCACACAGTCTGTGAATAACTGAACTCCCCTTGACCCTTTATCATAGCAGAAATACTAATGATGAATATGAAATGTAATTGCTGGGTGGGGCTGAACCAGGATGAGATGTGAAACGAGGCAACGTGCTTCAAGAGAAGATATGTGTTTAATTAATGTAGTATTAAATTCCTTAGCTTTTATTGTAATCTTATTCATTCCCCGCAGTCAGTCTTTTCTGAGAGAAAAAGTTTTAAAAAATAAGTAAAAAATATGTAATTGCACATTGGTTCTGAGATAACTATGCTATCCTTGTCGAACTTTGGAGAAACACTATTAGATGTGTCAGGAGTGTGTTTCCTAGATTGTTTGTAATTCAACAAAGGGGTGGGAGGCTATCACCTTGACAGGTTCCACAACTCTAAACAAGCAGGGGCCTTCCTTGTTAAAACTATCTTCTTAGACTGATTTGTGAGTAGAAATTTACCCAATGCAGCTTCGTAGATGTGTGTGTGTGTGTGTGTGTGTGTGTGTGCAAGCGCATTATGATGAGGAGCTCTAGCTGTGCAGCTGAGCAGGTACTGGAGGAGCTGAAGGTCAATGATTTAGTTCATCGGTGTCCCAGCCTCCCACGTGTACAGCAGCAGCCCACACCCAGCCACTGCCATTGTTCTAGTGGGTGGGAGGGAGGGCGCTGGCAACAGACTCAGCCAGCGAGTCTGAGAGCTGTGGCAGGCAAGGTGAGCAGTTCTGGCAATGGGGTATGGATGGGCTACCGCAGACCCAGACAAAGGCTCTGCTCTTATGTGTAATATCTGGTGACAGTAATGACAATATTAAAAATCAACATGAACATATAGAATTCCACGCCTTTGCAGAACAGAGAGTGCTTCCCAGCTGGGGTCCCTTGCTTCAGAGCCAGATTAGCTAAGTGCTAATCTGAATGGTGGTTGCTCAGCACTCAGACCCTCTCCCCTCAAGGGTGCCAAATCCTGCACATCTACTGGGATCACCAAAAGTTGTGACCCCTGCTATTTCTCTTTCCCCACTCCTCTGTGTCTGTATAGACCTACCAGCCCAGAGGTCACAAATTGCAGCCAAGAGCTGGGGTCTGCCTGCAGGAGGGTTTTGTTCATCTGGCAAAGTTTGGCAAAGTTTTATCTTTTTTTCTCTTTACCCTGAAAACCTTCACCATGGCCCTCATCAGCTCACTGGATTGCACTGGCCACTTCACATGCTCCTGTTTGCCCTGTAGTTAAATGTGGTCCCCAGACCTTCAATACCTGGCTCTGAGGTCCTGTCTGCACCTTCTAGGCACCAGCTCATTTCTTCTCATAACATCCTTCAAGACATACAAAAGAGATCTGTGACACTCATTCCACAGGTAGGGTTTTGAGGCCACAGACTGATGAAATCAACCACAGACCATCAGTGGGCGGGCCTGAATCTGAGCCTAGACTTTCAACTCAGAGCTCTATTAAGTTATCTTGTCTTCCTTTGACCTATCTAGACTAGTTTCCTACAAGTGAAATGAAACAAAACAAAACAAAATCCTTCTTCCATATAAGTAAAGGGAAAAAACAAAGAAACCAGTTAGAACTTCCCTTTCTGTTACTTATCGTGGAGGCCAATCAACAGAGTGAAGCAAATTGGCCAAGTTGAGCCACTTTTCTTAGCAAAGTCTCACTCTCTTTATGCTTCTATTATGCCTGTAGGAACAGTCCAGAGTTTCCTGTGCACCTCAATGAGTTCCTGAGCCCTTACTGAATGCTCAGGGAGCTTAAGGTGTGCTGAGGCATGGTTGAAAATTCCTAACAAACGCAGCCAACTTGGAGGTGTTCTGAGCTGTGGACTGTAAGCGTACCTTTGCTTGGCAGGAAAAACCTGCTCTTTTATATCTTATTCTCACTGCTCTAGGAAAATTGTAAGAATAACAAAGTTACTCCAACACCTGTTCCCACCCTGCAGTGAAGTGGAGGTGGGGAAGGAGAATCAGTGATGATGACCATGGTTTCCTGCCAGCTCTGCTGGTAGAGGCGGGGCTCGTTTTTATGTTGTCTAGTAAAATAGAGCATGCAAGTTTCTTGAAATGACTATACCAATGACAAGGAAAGAAGGGCATATTTGGTAAGCAAAGAGCTGTTAGGAGAGAGGGGAATTGGTGCAGTTGAACTGCTTAATCTCCTCTGAGTAGAGTTAGTGCAGTCTGGCACTTGGTTGCTGCTGAATGGGAAAGCTCTCTGTCCTTGGGGTGGTTTAAGGTTTTGAGCATATCCCAGATAATGGGGTGGAGGAATCGGTGCTGAGATCTTACTCCTAGAAGCCAAATCAAACCAGGCCTCCTTCCAGTTGAGGTCCATACCTGCAGCTGAGCTGTCATTAAAACATCTATTGATTCTTAGATTGGCATATCTCAGTGGCACAGGACTGGGTCAAGGCCTAGAGCACAGCAGGAAGATAACCTGATAATTCACCTGAGCTCCAAAAGGGGAGGCCTTAATTTCCACAAAATCCTGAAGTTATTCAAACGACTTTGGAAAGCCTTTCAATCCTCTAAGCAACCACTCTACCCTATCCAGCCTCAGGACACCTCCTCACTTTTTCCGTATCTCCACTTGAGGTGACACATTCTCACCTGACTGGGTTCTTTTAGGGGATAGCATCTTCCAGTGACTTAGTGAGATGCCTGAGCCATGGCTCAAGACTCAAGAATATAGATTCCATTCAAATACACACATTTCTAGGAAGCCTCCAAGTAAGAAATGCAATGGCAAGAGGTCAGCACACTTTGGCTGGCTGGTAGGGGCAAGTGGATTGGATTTAATAACTTGAATAGATCATTTATCAACATGCTTCAAAACTCAAAGTGATGTCAAAAGTGCCCATTGAAAAGTTTAGTCCCCTATCCCTCACCACTACCCCATCTATTTTGTTCTCTACTTCTCAAAAGTAACCGTTTTATAAGTTCCCTAACCATCCTTCCAGTGTTCCTTTATGCAAACACAGGCAAATACATACTCATTCCCATCCCTTACACAAAATGTAGCAAACTATATACACTGTTTTGCATTTTGCTTTTCCACTTATTAATATATCCTGGCAATCTTTATCAATTTACTGAGAACTTCCTCACTCATTTTTGTAGCTGCATAGCGTTTATCTGGTTCTACCACAATTTATTTAACTGGTTTCCTACAGATGGTCCCTTAGGCTGAATTTAATCTTTACTGTTACAAAACAGAGCTGCAGCTGAAAACCTTGTACATTCATCTTATTACACATCTATTCTACATATATAGGTATGTACCTAGGTAAATCCCCAGAAGTGAGATTGATGGGAATGCAAGAGTCAATGCCTTTGTAATGTTCAGGAATATAACGCAATTGTCCTCCATAGACCTGGCCTGTTTGACCCCTCATAAGTGTTGTAGGAAAGTGATTGTTTGTCAAGGGAAATATTTAAGGGGAAACAGTTCCTTGTGCCAGTGTAGTCCTCAAGACACCATGTGAAAGAGACGTGAGGCCGGGCTCGTTGGCTCATGCCTGTAATCCCAGCACTTTGGGAGGCCGAGGTGGGCAGATCACGAGGTCAAGAGATCGAGATCATCCTGGCCAACATGGTGAAACCCCATCTCTACTAAAAATCTAAAAATTAGCCAGGCATGGTGGCACGTGCCTGTGGTCCCAGCTACTCGGGAGGCTAAGGCGGAAGAATCGCTTGAACCCAGGAGGCGGTGGTTGCAGTGAGCCGAGATTGCGCCACTGCACTCCATCCTGCGGACAGAGCAAGACTCCATCTCAAAAAATAAGAAGAAAAAGAAGAAAGATAGGTGAAAGACAGGAGATGGTTTGTGCTGTACTACATGGCACTCCGAAGAACACTGGAGTGAGTTTCAGAGAAGCCAAATCCATTTGAGTTCCTGTGGGCCTTAGGAAGTGTTCTGCAATGGGATTGCCCTTTGGGAGACCTCTTTCGGAGCAGAAATTGAACAACTGCCCTACTCCTTTGATGAAGGACTCAAATATTATTTGAGTTTTTGAGCATACCTGCAGTGTCAATGGTTCAAATCCTGGTTATAGCAGGAGGGCTATGGGGCCATGCAGCAGGGCCCTGGCCTGGGAGTTGGGATGCGTGTGTTCTAAGTTCACATCTGCCTTTCTGTGACTGAATTCGCCTCTCAGCTTAGGATGTCTCACTTGTGCAATGGGTTAAATGATTCTTGCCCTTTCTTTCTTTCAGGATTGTTGAAGGAATCAGACAATGTGGACAGAACTCTCTCGCAAAGTGGAAACTACTCTTTAAATGTAGGAGTTATTATTACTGAAAGACAGTGTCCAGTCAGAATGCTGAGAACTGTGGATCTGGCAAGGCAAATGAATGAAAAGTAGGTTAGGAGAAACAGAGTCACGTCGGTTCATGGAGGGTAGTCTGGTCATCTGTGGCGAATGCACGTGCCAGCCTGTTGTACGCATTGCAGACAACTGTTCTGATTGGAAACCCTCTGACTCCTCCATGCTTCTTGGCCTTTGACAAGTTTATCACAGATGGAAGAAGGACATTCTGTTTCTTCAGTGTTATGGGCTGACTCACTTCCCTCTCCTCTGAAATAAGCACAAAGGCCAAAGCCAGTCCACTCTACCAAGAAACAGCAAAATGGCTCTAAGAGCCATGTCCTTCCGGATCTGTGGTGGGGAAAATATATCTATGAATATTCATTCACTGCTCATTTAGGAGTGTTCTGTGTAAAGTCCCTTTGAAAGCTGATGAGAATGGGCATAAAAGGGTTTGATTAATTCCTGAGTCAGCTGGCCCCTACCCCAGAACACATGCAATGGTTGTCATAGAGAGCTGGTTTACAAAGAAAATGTTTCTGCAGATGTGTGGGCTTGGTACTGCCACTGCCTCCCACTCTCCAGCAAGAATAAAACAGACTCTGGGTTGGGCTGGGCCCGTTAGGGTTAAGCCAAGATCCTAAAGTCAAATTAAATATCAGCTCCTGAAGGAAACATCCCCAATACTCACAACTTCCAAGCTGTCCGGTCTGAGTAAAGGGGACCTCGATATGAAATCCCTCCCCTTTCCTCCTGTATATTCAGCTCCCATCCATCCTTACAGACATCTCAGGCCCTACTGGCCCGGGTGAAGTCTCACCTGACTGCTTCATCTCACAGGGATATTTCATTCTTTTGCAATCAATGAACTCTTGCAGGTCCCTCCGTCTAGAGAGTTAGTTATGCAGCTTTGCCACCTTGCTGTGTCTCCCTGCATTGTTGGTCAGCTTTAATAATGAGATTCATTATCATTACTTAACTGTTCATATGTGTTCATATGTTCTTTCTCTGCTCATGCAACCCCACATTCATTTTCCTTCAACAACATATACTGATAATGCAACATGTACCTTGATTCACTGATGTGGAATCAAAGATGATGATGTAATAACCCCAAAACAGTATTTACAGAGTACCAGACCCCAGCTTCTTGTCTACACACTCTCTTATTTAACCCTAACAACAACCATTTGAAGGAAGGTTCGTCATTAACCATATTTTACAGATGAGGAAACGGGCTCAGAGAAGCTAATAAATCTGTCTGAGGCTACACAGCTAGCCTATGATAAAGTGATTAGTAAATCCTCAAGAAGCTGGGTTAGTGGGGAAGGCAAACAAATTGCCCGGCAATTTCAGCCTGTGAAAGAGCTGCTTTGGTCAAGGGCAGGGTGCTGTGGGAGCACATAGGAGCACCTACCAGAGCTGTGGGCAGGGGTCGGGGCAGGCTTCAAGAAGGCAGAGCCTGAGCTGAGTCACAGAGGACCAGCAGGAGACAGCAACAAGGGAGGATCTGCTTCTTACAAACAAAGGTCTGGGTGTCTTTGGGGGCCAAGCTGCCTCTTCTGCTCACCTAATATCTCACCTTCAGCCCCACCCTCAAGGGGACCCCTTCTAAATCAGGCCTGTTCTTCTGGAAGGGAAACTGGGGTGGCCACCCTGAGCCCTAGGTTTGTTGGTGATGGTGGTGGGTGCCCTAGGACATTGCAGTTATTTTTGATGACTGCTATTTTACATCACAAGCATACATGCTTTCATAACATCCGGCGCACACTGCCTGCGTTGCTCTGGGCTCTGCAGCCCTCAGTGATTTGCCCTCCCTGGAATTCTTCCTGCAGTTTCCCCACAGTTCCCCTCAAGAGTCTGAACCTTTGTGGAACTTTATTGATCCTGGCCCCAGACCATTCAAAGAAGGCACTAATTCTATTGCAGCCACATGAAATCCTTCAGAGGCAGCCTAAGGAAACTGATTTTGATTCTCCTTTTCTGCGTCAGTGGTTTCCATACGACAATGCTTGAGAGGCAGAGTGTATTTTCTTTAAATTATAAATAACCAGAACAGGGAAAGGAGGTGGCACTGGGAATAGGGCAGGAATGGGCAAATTAAAAAAAAAAAAAAAGCTGCAGCAAAATGATAAGACCCTGTGGCTTCAAAACATTTTATGACTTTTTATAAGGCAAAAACACAGGAGAAGAGAAGGTCCTTTTAAAAATCTATTGTTCTGGGATGGTCTGTGCTGTATACACATATTGTGGCTAGTATGTATTCTGTGTGGGTCTCATGTGGAACCTCTGAATTCCTAATACCGAGATTGAAACTAAAACCAAGAAAGCAGAGGGGATTCCACCAAAATCATGCAGACCATCAGAGGTTAGTTTGGAAGCCACCAATCCTGTTTAGATATACAACCAACTGCTTCCCTCATTCATGGTCTCAGACCTCTTCCATATTTACAGCACCTGGAAAACTCCAAGAAAAGATAACCTTACCTAGCAGACCCTGTTAAATTCTAACCAGTAATGAGTCACCTGCCACTTGCTTCCTAACAGAACTCACATTTTGCTTACTCTCCCCAAGGATCCATGCACTTCAGGGATTGGCCTAAGCCTCTGGGAGTTGGTTTGGGATGGACATAGGAACCAATACTGGCCATCATGGCAGACTCCCAGGGAAGCTCCTTGGAAAGAGATCTTCCCATCTCTTAAAAAGATAAATAGACATAGATAGGCATAGGCATACACTAGAATTAAAAAGAGAACATTTTGACTCATGTAACTGAAAAGTAGAGGCGCTGCAGGGGAAGAGGGATAGTGCTGGGCTCAAAGAGAATTCACAAAACCTGGTCTTTCTCCATTCTCAGTCTCCTTCGTTCTGAGTTGGCTTCAGACTCAGGAAGCCTCATCCCACAGATGGATCTCTATTAACTCCAAGTATGTATAATTCTATAGACAGCAGTTCCCAGGTGATATGGTTTGGATGTGTGTCCCCTCCAAATCTCATCCTGAAATGTGACCCCCACTATTGGAGGAGGGGCCAGTAGGAGGTGTTTGGGCCATGGGGGCAGATCCCTCACGAATGGCTTAGTGCTGTCCTTGCAGCTTTGAGTGAGTTATTCTGTGAGTTCACACGAGAGCTGGGTCTATAGAGGAGCTTGGCACTCCTACTCTCCCTCTTGCCCTGTCTCTCACTATGTGACATTCTGGCTCCCCTTCACTCCACCATGACTGTAATATTCTTTAGGCCCTCAGCGGAGGCAACAGTGTTCTGGTAAAAAATCTAGGCTTGAGTTTTATTGGATCAACTTAGGAGAGGTGTTCATTTCTGAGATAACCACTGTGACATGGGGAAAGAATATGCTAATTGTCCATGCTGGAGTTACTTGCTGGCATCTGAAACAGGAAATGGGGTGGAATCAGCCCACACAGACCACTTGCAGGAAGAATCAGGGAAGGGGTAGTTCCCCAAAGAGAAATGGAGAAGCAGATATTAGAAGAAGTTGCATAGATGCTGGTCAGACATGAGAGATGTCCACAAAGCAGGGTGGTGTAGATCATGGAAAGGAGTTGAGATTTTATGCTATAAGCACTGGGAAGCCATCAGAGCATTTTAAGCAGGAGAGTGATCCACTGACATATATTCTGATGACACTTCCAAAAGAATATTTTGACTGCAGGTTACAGAAAGTACTTCAGGGAGCTAAGCTTAGAAGGATTGAAATCAGGGGCTATGATAGCATGACAGGCAGGAGAGCTTGGTGCCTTAAACCAGGGTGGTAGTCACAGAAATCTGAAAAACATGGACACAGTTGAGATACTCTTGAGGAAGAGCTGGCATCACTTGTTGATGGATCAGAGATCAGCGAGTAAGTGAAAGAAGTCAAGCATGATTTCCAGGGCTTGGGCTTGATCACCTGGGTAAATTGTGATGCTATTTACCAAGAGGGGAAAGACATGGGAAGTGGGAAGACAGAGATGAGCTGGGAGGGCAAAAACCAAGAGTTCCATTATCAATACAGAACAACTATAAATTCTGTGCTGGAATTATAAATCCAGGAATCATCAGCATGTAGACATTATTTAAGTGAGAAAGACTGAGTGAGATCACCCAGGAAATCACGTAGAGAAAAGAAGTGGGGCACTCATACTACTTCACCAATAATTTCTCCATTCTGTCCAAATGGGTCCTCCTGGGTTCTAAGCAAACAGGGGCTCTCTCACCCCTGGACTTCTTTCTTGTGCTGTTCTCATTGCCTGCAATGCCTTCCTCCCTTTTATTAGTACCCCTGAATGCTCATTTATTAAGGATCAGCTCAAATCTACCCTCTCCAGGAATCATGGGCCTTGTTTAGCCCCACTGCCAATGTAGGCCTCCTTGCTTCCTATAACTTTGTTTATTCACCATTCATTTGGCAGTTGTAAATCAATGTCTTTTGCTCTATGTATATGTCATGATTAGATTGTAAGCTCAGAGAAGGCAGTATGGAAGCCTTTATACTCCCCAATATTTGGCAGATTTCCCAGAAAAGACTTAAAACAAAAATCTGTTAATGACCACATTCACTCTTATTTTCTCTTGTAGTTTTGTGCCAGTGGTTGAGAATTAATCTGAAATTCCCAGCAGCTCAGCAAGGGGGTTTCAATCAATTTCTTGAAAATAAGGCAGCAATTGTCAAATGCTTTAAAATACTTATGGCAAATAAATGCTTGTGGCAAATAAAAAGAATATGACTCAACTCATATTGAAAAGAACCATATGAAACTAGTTTCCCACAGAGGAAAGTCACAGAATTAAAATGAATGTCTATGAACCACTTCAACTATTTTTGCATCTATCCCTGAATAATATTCCACTTAACTGGAACATATCTCAGTGTGTTTGTGCCCATTTAATACTCCCTGCCTTCCCAGCCCAGCATCTGTAACTTACAGACTGTAGTCATTACAAAATGCTTCCAAGTGGCTAAACTGGGTTGCCAACCCCTATCTGGCTCAATCAGCACTGGAGATTCTGGAGAGCCCCACATTATCGTTCTTTTCTGTTTGTACCACCAAAGACCTTCCCATCCTATCTCTTCCCCAAACTCCCTAAATTTCATAGTTGTATTTCTTCTAATCTTGAATCCCAATAGTCCCCAGCTGTTCTAGATGCCCCCGATCTGGGCTGTCCTGTCTGGGCTTCCCATGACAGTATTCTCCAATTAGGCAAACCACCCTTCAATTCTCAAATTTTCTTTAAAGCTGTAGCAAGTACACCCACAGTTGTGACAATACTGGGTAAGATTGAATAGGTCTGATTCACTTTCCCAAAGATGACTTTTGCTGCTGAGTCATATCTGTTTACCAGAGGTCATTTTATTTCCTTTTTTTTGACTCACGCTTCACTTCAAAACTGGTATAACTTGAGTCTGCCACTTGAATGTGACCTTCCTTTTTGCCTGTAGGACCTCCAGCTCCACTCAGCTCCTGGGGCTCAGCCAGCAGAGCTGTGCAGTGGACAAGAACCCATCTTGGAACAGGATCCCTGGCTCTACCACTATAATTGCTGAATGATCTCCACCTAGTTAGTCTGAGCCTATTTGCTCATGTGAAAAATTGAGGTAAAAATACTTACAAGTATTGTTGTGAGGGTTACATGAGATAACATAAGAAAAATGCCTGGAACCAAATCTTGCACCAAAGTAGATAGGGGCTCAACAAATATTGGATGGAACCATATGAAATTGCCATTTGTATAGGTCAAAAATGGCCAAATATTGACAATTTCACATGGTTCAACCTGCCATCAGCTTAATACTCAAGCACCTAGGAAATCAGTGTCCAAGTGGTTGGAGTACTGGGTAAAAACAAGGTGGAACCTTAGAGGTAGAACCCCAGTGTTGACTTTTATTTACATCATTGAAGACTCAAGGAAGGCCAGAACCCTGCTATGCACTTTAAATTCTTGGAGGTTTTGTTGACTCTTAGCTAGTTAAACAAAGCAGATTTAAGAGACAGGGTAACAATGCGGTTTAGAACCTAGACTCTGGGGAGAGATTGTCTGGGATTAAATTCCAGCTCTGCTACTGACCAACACTGTGAAACTGAGAAAGTTTGTTACTCAACCTGGGTCTCAGTTTTGTTCCCTATGGCATGGGATATTACAGGGTGTTGTGAGGGTTACGTAAGTCAATACATGTAACAGTCTTAGAATCTTGAAGTGTTAGCTATCATTATCTTGATTTAAAATAGGTGGTTTGGCCTGAATAGTTAGTGAAATCTCTTTCACAAGAGAGCACCCATTGGGTAAAAATCGGAACTCCAGCAATGGAACGTCAGCCTCTCCTTGTTGAGCAGTCCCAGTTTAGCAGCTGGGATACTCCTTGGGAAGCTCAAGGATGGTAGGTGTCACCACCCATGAGAGCTCAGTAAGAATCCACCCAGCTAGTGATGAGTGCTTCAAGGGTGGGGCAGTGAACATCACACAGTCATTTGGAGCAGTGGTGACTCATGCACACCCTGAAAACCTCAACAGAGAAGAGATGGTAGCAGATGAAAAGGAAGAGGGATACAATCACCAAAACCAAGAAGAAGCAGACATTGCTCGTTCTGGTGGGAAATGAAAGCATAATTTGAATTCAGCATTTATTTAGAAAATCATATTAATGAGGACAAAGGCATCATAAGAAAAATAATAATAAAGACCTCTGGGCTTTCTCACAATCACTTTCATGTATATTATCTAACTACATCCATACACAGAAAGTCTCTTAGATAGGCAAAGCCAGCATTATTTTCAAGTATGGATGAGGAACTGATGAATCATGGCATTTAAATGGCTAACTAGAGTCAACAAGAAGGTAGAACCCATAAAAGACAAAGAGAATAAAGAAGACAAGCAGACAAGAGAATTCCACACAAGTTTGAAAGATAGGACCAGATGGAGGTGAGGTAAGTGATTTAGTAAGACAGAGGAAGCAAGGATTTAAATCACCTGCAGAGAAGTTACCACAGATGAATTAGCTAATTCATCCCAATGGTAAACCTGAGATGCTCAAGATTTGGAGACAGCAGGTACCATGAAAGGTTGGGTTGAGGTAAGAAGCTAAAAATAGACACTGAAAGTTTGTTTGTGAAGCAGTTATGTTCTTCCCTCATCTTGCACAGTCAGGCCACTAGTTTCCCAGGCCAGTGACGAAAGGGTTTGTGTGTGTGTGTGTGTGTGTGTGTGTGTGTAATTTGACTGGAAAAGGCTTCGACTCGGGGCTACACAAATAGAGGAAACAGAGAGGAGGGAATTGGAAGTCTGCAAACCTAACCAACTTCTCTTCATTTCTCCCTCCCTACTACTCTTCCCAGCTTCACTTCTCAAAAGAAGGTATGCAAATGACTAACAGGTATATGAAAAAATGCTCAACATCACTAATCATTAGGGAAATGCAAATCAAAAACACAATGAGATATCATCCTACCCCAGTTAGAATGGCTGTTATCAAAAAGACAAAGCTAAATGTTGATGACGATGTGAAGAAAGAGGAATGCTTATTCACTGCTGGTGAGGATGTAAGTTAGTACAACTATTATGGAAACAATATAGAAGTTCATCAAAAAAACAAAAATAGAACTACCATATGATCCAGCAATCCCACTACTGGGTATATATCCAAAAGCAAGGAAATCAGAATATTAAAGAAATACAAGTACCCCAATGTTTATTGCAGCACTATTTGCAATAGCCAAGATAAGGAATCAACCTGTGCCCATCAACAGATAAACAGATAAAGAAAATGTGGTCTATACATACAATGGACTACTATTGTATATAAATACATTTTCAGTCATAAATAATGAAATCCTGTCTTTTGCTGCAACATGGATGGAACTGGAGGATATTATGTTAAGTCAAATAAGCTCAGCACAGAAAGACAAATACTGCATATTCTCACTCATATGTGAAACTCAAAGAAGTTGATGTCTTAGAGGTATAGAGTAGAATCATGGTTATCAGAGGATTATCTTTTGACAAATTAAATGATCCTAAAGAAAACATTTCCAGCTTTATTGATCGACTCAATTGCATTTATGAACTCCTTGTTCAATCACCTATAAATGGAGCCCACAGGTCAATAAATTCTGCCCACACACGCAGGGCCTCTGAACAATGTTTTAAAGGCTCACTCTTAATGTAAACAGAGTTCCAAGGCTCCCCAGATGGCTGAAGAAAGCCTCTAGCATGAAGGAGAAAAACCAATGCAAGAAATAATTTTAAAAAAGAAATTTGGAGAAAAAAATAACTTAAGAGGATATAAGATTTTTAAAACTATAACCCTTAGTGAAGTAAGTGAAGATATTGTATCCTTATAACCAGAAATAGAGGTAATGTAAAAGAGTGAATCAAAGAACAAGAAATAAAAATTTCTTCTGGAAATAAAAATGTAATCAAAATAAAACATCCAAGAGAAGAGTTGAGGAATAAATTTGAAGAAATCTTTCAACAGATAGCACAGAAAGAAATTGCACACACAAAAAATAGAAAAGAAAAGCTGAGTGGTATAGGGGATGAATCTAAGAAAGCCAACATTCAACCAAAATGATTTGTAAAAAGACCATGGTCATGCCACTGCACTCCAGCCTGGGCAACAGGGTGAGACCTTGTCTCAAAAAAAAAAAAAAAAAAAAAAAAAAAGAAGAAGAAAAAGAAAAAAGAGAGAGAGATAAAATGGAGAGAAGTATCAAAGTAAAGTGACAATAAAATTTCTCAGCAGTAAAAACAAAAATCTCCAGATTGAACACATTGCTTTTATAAACTGAAAAATAAATTAAGGCCCACCCTATATCAAACTACATAATTGTGAGATTATGTGTTACCTCCAAATTATGTGAGATACATTATGTGAGACAATTGTGTTCCCAAAGAGAAAGGAAAAGTCACTTACAAGAAAATAGGCATGAGGAAGGAATAGGATTATACAACAGCTACAATAAATGTTAGAAGAGATCAATAAGGTAGTACCTTACAATATCTGAAGGAAAATTAAGTTTCAACCTAGACTTTGAATCTCAGCCAGACTATGACTGCAGAGAGTTGATACTAAAGACATTTTCAGAAGAGTAAGAATGCAAAAACACTATCCCTATTCCTTTTTTAAAAAGCACCTGGAGGACTTTCAATTCTTTTAATGGCAGCCTAGAGCAACCCTCCTGTTGAGGTTAACTAAAACAGTTGTATGATATATGTATATTGAGAAATGTAGAGGACGAATATACACATATATTTTTTTTTTCTTAAAATCATTAAAAAGCAAATAAGCTAGTGAAGGATTACCATGCCAAAAACTTGGGAGAATATGAGAAGAAAAATGCAAGTACTCACAGATGCATTGGCCCTGATTAGGAAGAAACAGCTGCAATATAGAGCTGTGGTATTTGGCAGCCTCACAGGACAAAATAGATAAAGGGACCTGCCAAGTGGAAAGTCTGATAAATACCCACATGGTAAATTAAGGTCCTGAAGGGCTTCAGTCTTAGAGCAGAGCTTCCCAAATTTGTCTGTACATTAGAATCACTGGAGAGCTTTTAAAAATTCCAAAGCCCAGGTAACACCATAGACCATTCAAATCACAATCTCTGGCAGTAGGAAACAAACATCAACACATTTTAAAGTTTCTCAAGTGACTCAAATGTACAAATTTAAGAATCACTGCTGTTAGAGAAAGAATAAATTGAAAGTAACACTGTTCTCATATGAATGATCCAGGGACTCTCAAGTCTAAAATTTCAATTAAGGTAGTCTAGAGTGTCAGAAGCAAATTAAAATTTTCTGTGGAAGTAGATTTTTTTTCTATGTTCAAATTATTTCTACAAATAAGATTTTAAATACAATGTCAAGCATAAGGTCTCCATGAGTCAGAGCCAGGGAGTGAAAAATGGCAAAAGAAGCCCACAAAGATTTCAGATAGTGAAAGTATTAGACACAGCCTCCCAAATCATGTTTTCTGTCTTCAGAGATAAAAAGAAAATCTTGAACATTTCAATTGAGAAGTGGAAACTTTAAAAAGTTGCTTTCATTTGAAAAAGAACTGACTAGAAATTCTAGAACTAAAAAATACAGTAACTATAGTTAAGAATGCTACAGGTTTTAGGCAAAACCATTCAGGACATAGGCATAGGCAAGGACTTCATGACTAAAACACCAAAAGCATTGGCAACAAAAGCCAAAATAGACAAATAGGATCTAATTAAACTTTAGAGCCTCTGTACAGCAAAAGAAACAATCATTAGAGTGAACCAGCAACCAACAAAATGGGAAAAAGTTTTGCAATCTACCTGTCTGACAAAGGGCTAATATCCAAAATCTACCAAGAACTAAAACAGATTTACAAGAAAAAAACAAACCCATTCAAAAGTGGGAGAAGGACACGAACAGACACTTTTCAAAAGAAGACATATATGAGGCCAACAAACATGAAAAAATGCTCATGATCACTGGTCATTAGAGAAATGTAAATCAAAATCACAATGAGATAACATCTCATGCCAGTTAGAATGGCGATCATTAAAAAATCTGAAGACAACAGATGCTAGAGAGGATGTGGAGAAATAGGAACTCTTTTACACTGTTGGTGGGAGTGTAAATTAGTTCAACCCTTGTGGAAGACAGTGTGGTGATTCCTCAAGGATCTAGAAATAAAAATTCCATTTGACCCAGCAATCCCATTATTGGGTATACACCCAAAGGATTATGAATAGTTCTATTATAAAGATACATGCACATGTATGTTCACTGTGGCACTGTTTACAATAGCAAAGACCTCGAACCAACCCAAATGCCCATTGATGATAGACTGGACAAAGAAATTGTGGCACATATACACCATGGAATACTATGCAGCCATAAAAAATGATGAGTTGGTGTCCTTTGTAGGGACATGGATGAATCTGGAAACTATCTTCTCAGCAAACTAACACGAGAACAGAAAATCAAACACTCCATATTCTCACTCATAGGCGGGTGTTGAACAATGAGAACACAAGGGCACAGGGAGGGGAGCATCACAGGCTGGGGTCTGTTGGAGGGGGCTAGAGGAGGGACAGCGGGGGGGTGGGGTGGGGAGGGTGAGGAGGGATAACATGGGGAGAAAAACCAGATACAGGTGGTGGGGGGATGGAGGCAAGAAACCACCTTGCCATGTATGTACCTATGCAACAATCCTGCATGATGTGCACATGTACCCCAGAACCTAAAGTACAATAATAAAAAAAAAAAGAACTCTACAGGTTTAACAGATATACTGGTAGAACAGATACAGCCAAAATTTAGACTAGGGAACTGGA